>JAIPRM010008351.1:0-16005 GCA_025469315.1 Stegophylla sp. TES_Ste_2020
AATTGAGAAATTCAAAAAATGACCTCTTTAAAGTACCATCCAGAGGCAAATCCGGTTTCAAAAAGTTGCTAATCGAAACTTTTGGACAAGTATTTCCATACGAAAAGTTGTACACAGAAAAAATAAAACAAAAAAAAATAAACATCATTGTAAAAACACTAGCTTCTTCACTTCATTCAAAATCTAAAATAATAGCATATGACTAAAAACTTGAATTTTTTCAAGTTTTTTCGACATGATCGACAGTAATGTCTGGATAAATGGAGAATTGTAGAATTACCTTGTCTTTGCTAGCTTTTATCTAATACAATTTTGAATTCTTGATATTATCAACTGAACATTTATAATAGTTTACTTTATATAACATTATTCACATAATATATTACGTCCAATGAATCTGAAAAAATTTCGCAAATCGTAAGCCAATTCTTATAAATTATAACCATTTAAAAATACAATTTGTATGAAATTGATAATTTTCTAGTAAGAAAGTTATTTTTTTTTTTTTTTTATGAAAACTTTTAAAATACGTTTAAAATGTTCTTTTACCAAACGATTCTTCAAATATTTTTCTACACATATTCTACAGCGTATAATTCTCATGAAAGTTTGTTAAATGAATAATATTTGTTACGAGTGTTTAAAGTCAGAATCACAGCTCAAATGACAGTTAAACCAAATATAATAACAGATTAATATTACTTATTATTATATAACATATTCAATTTAATGTTTTTAGGGCGGAAAATTATATACTACTTTACTCATATGTAAGTCAACACATATTTTTACGTTTTTGTTAAAATCAGTAGTGCTAAATTTTAACCATAGAAACCAAAAAACTCCAAACACGGCAAGATTAATAATTTTCACAAATAATGAAATGGACTCTGAAGCTCAGTGAATATCATTTTATAATATTATTTGATATAAAATAAGTATTCCCATAAAAAAATTTCAAAAATTTCAAATTGATTTCAACTGGCTCACGGGCCCCTTCCAGTTTTATTTATATTTCAAGTTAGAAAATTTGCACTTAATATTTTCACAGTATAATAACGCAGTTTCTTTTATTCGCGTTCTTTAGTATAATATTAAAAGAGCCCCTCCCTACTCCCCCTCGAAAAAATTTCATATGTACGCCCATGGTGGGGCTTTGGCGTGCGCCAAACCGAACGAGTCCGGTGGCACGTTCCGTGCATTAACTAACGGTCGGGTCTCGTGCACGCACAATAATAATAATAATGTTAATGTGGAGAACGCGATAAAATGAGAAAAGTGAAATAAGTTTGAAACCTACCGTAGGTCAAGTCTACGGCTCGAAACGTGCTCCGGCGGACCTTAAGTTTGCACTCGTAAACCACGTGTTATTACATATGCATATTTATTATAATATATTATGTAAGTATATTAGTACTGTAAAACGAGAAATCTGCGTTGTAATTATTGTTGTTGTTATAATACACATTGCGCACACACGTGTAAAGGGTTTACGAGAAATAATGTGTTTGGGGCAGTGCAGAGCGTGGCGATTGCTTTGGTTTTTAGTAGTTTTGTTTGTTTGTTTATTTTTTTATTTATTTTTTTTGTTCCGCTTATCTCGATGTGCCGAGAAAATAACGATCGACGCATAAAAATGCAATTATTGTTGCAATACAGCGTCAACATTACCAACACTAACCTAACCTAACCTCAGAATATTGAGTGAAATATATTATTTTATTAAAATGTCACATTCGACATCGTCTGCACATGAATTTGATTAGGTATAAAAAAGTGTAATAAAAAAAACCACACACACACAGTCTGTTTGACTGACACATTTTCAATTAAATCGTTATTTAAAAAGTTCTTTCAATAATAAATTCTTTTAACACCTGTGCGAATTGTTTTCTCTGAAAGTTATACGTTCCAGTAATTACATTCAAAGTGATATAGATCAAGCCCCTTTTTGGGGAGTAAAAATACATTAATTCGGATTTTTGGTTTTTGAATGTTCAAACTACAATAAAATCTATGTTTTTTGCAACACTTAATAAAAAATAAGTGTTAAAATATACCACCTTAAAGATATCTTCTAGTGACACAACCTTTTTTCATTGCGGAATTTTATTTCTGGCATTTCCTGTGAATTTTAATTTATTTTCATCTACTTTCAAAGGAATAGTTTTTGATTTATTCTAATTTAAGTATTACATATTGATATAACTACGCATTGAGTAAATTACGTGTAGATGTATGTATGCACCTATGTACCTAAGATATTTTTATGCTAAATACTTAAAAATACTAAAAAAGAAAGTTTCTATTTCAAAAAAAAAATAAAAAAATTGTATATCCACAGGAACATTAGGACATCCTAAAGGTGACATAAGGAAAAAATGGAAAACAGTTTTTATGGTAACTTAAATGTTCCAAAAAAGGGGATGTACAAGGTAGTCAAAATAGGCAAATGATTACTCTGTGAGATTTATTATAATATAATAGAGTACGGATTTTGAAGGCATTTGCAATTTTTTTCTTTTAGTCTAAAACGAAGCCACATCAGGTATAAATCTAATTTATACCACTTAAAACAAAATACGTGATATTTTATTTTGCTTTTTTGGTATTTTTGATACGTTTTTTTGCTGTACGTCAAATCGTATTGGGACACCCTGTAGAGCAGGGGTGGCCAAACTTTTTTTGTCAGAAATATATTTTAGGACCAAATTTTTCTTTTAGAGATCGACTTCTATAATTTTTTTTTTTCATTATTATTAAGTATATTGGGTATAACGATCATATGGAATTTTCTCGGCAGTAGACATTTGATTAAATTTACTAAAAATATATTTTGACAATGTCGACTTTGAAATCGTCCACGGTCGAGTTGGATTCTAAAGAAATGGAAAAATAAAAACCAGACGGCATTCAATTTCAAAAAATAATAATAAAAATCATACATCACTGTCGTGTGAAATAGAACCCATCAATCTCTTATTATCATGTTCCCTGCCCATGTCTTTTTTCAATGAATGGGTATGATATTATTTATTTTATATAATATACATTTAATAGGCCTATTGGTGCAGATTTTTGCCAATTTGTTTTTTTTTCTTTTATTCACACTGCAGTGACAGTTAAAGTCCCTTTTTTAAAAATGGGATTTATTTAAAAAATAATATAATGCTTTGATAGTGTCGATTATTTTTTTAATTTTAGAGAATTTTTTGTGTTTTAAATATAATTTATAGAACTTTTTTTTATAACCTTTTTGTAAGATTTTAGCATTTTTTTAGCTTACTGGATATAAACTTTCAAGCTTAATTGTAAATTTAAAAATGCTCCTCAAAAAGTTCTTAAAATTATCCGTCTTGCTAATAACAATTAATATAATAATCAATTAATGTATTGGGTATACAAAATATATTCTAAAAATGTATCTCAAAAGTAGTCAAACAAGTTTTTCTCTCCACTCAACACATTATGCTTTCTTCAATTCTTTTAAATTTTGAAAACAAAATTGAGATTTATGTGATTTAAATTAATAAATTATACTCCCCATAAATGCTACTCTTGCTATTCGCTTTTCACGATCTTTAATCTCATTTGAAATCTGTTCGCTCGTCTAATTTAAACCATCTTGTGCCTCATTATTGTCAATTTTTTTTTGATTTTTATTTAATTTAAATAGTTGGATTTCAAAATACGTAAAACGGTATAATTTAGTAATTACACATATTATTTATATGCAATTTTTTCGCACAAGCCCAACTGATACGTACATAGATTGTATGATAATGTGTATACATAAATATGCAAATGCTGAAGATTTTAACAAGTAGTCTTATCCGTGTTATACTAATGTGTTGATCGAAAAAAAACGAGAAAAGGACTTGTAAAGTCTACGGATAGATGGCAGACGCGTCGAAATGTAGTATAAATTCGTACAGCAACCATGAGAAACAGCTGCTGTTCAGATAACGTAAATTGATAATCTGCCGGTGATCATACGATTTTCTGATATGTCCGTTTTAAGAATAAAATAATCAGCAATCACGTCTTAAACATTCTTTTGCGAGTCCGCCAATTGTCAAATATATTATAGTTTATTATTAATGATGCACGGTTAAAAATCATTAGCAAAAAGCATAAGATATATATTTTCTTCGATCGCATATAGTCTTACAGTCCACGTACGAGCAGGAGGAGAAAATGAACAGCCGTCCGATCGCGACCGTGATGGACTCATTTGCATCATGGGTATTGCTTCGAAAGGTCTTGGAGAGTAAGTCACACTTTTAATTCAGACAAGATAAATATGAATATTTTGTGTTTTAAGTAATAATTGCTTAACTATATAATTATTTCAAAAAAAAAAAAAAAAATTAATAAATAAATACAAATGGTCCTAAAATTATATTTCTATCTCATATCAGTTAATATTCCAGTAATTATGTACCACAAAACAATAAGTATTCCGTCAATCGATCATTTTAGTCATTGTTCAGTAATCTCGATGATAAGAAGGTTCCTACATAGTTATATAAGTGCATGGCGAAGACTAGTTTTAATAGTCAATACTTTCGAAAACATATCCATCTACCATTACAAAACCCCTATCTAATAATAGTACTTAAAAAGTATCAAAAGTAATATATATATATATATATTTTTATAGCCTTCTGAATTTGGAGTTTTATAAAACTAGTAATTTTTATGTAAAATAATGTTTTTTTATCAATTAAAATCTCATAAAACATTAAATTTTTTAGTCTAGTAGAAGTTTTCTTTTGCCAAAATATTCTTAGCATGTTTTTCTACATGGGTTATAATTTTCATGAAAGTTGACTCATTGAATAACATTTTACAAGTGATTAAAAATAGAATTAAGGTTTAAATTACTTGCCAACTGAAGTTTTGCTGGTAATTATTTTATTTCAAATTTAACACACCTTCAAATTACCACCTGAGGAGTGAATACCATTGTGCAAATTATGTTCGGCTTTTTTGTCAGGAAAGTAATAACTCAATGAATAACTATGTAGTTATTAGATTTTTATTTTTTGTATACCTATTACATTTTTAATTTTTAGACTCCGAGTGAAGCGATAAACCTAGTGTTTTTACAATGACGTTTATTTTATATACCTACCTATTTTTTTTTTTATGTGTTAACGTTTTCATGTAGAAATATTTATCTAAAAGTTTTGACCTATAACTTTGAAATTAAATTTGCCTCTTAATGGTACTTTAAAGAGGTTATTTTTCTCAATTCTCAATTATTTTCTCAAAATTTGGGAAAACTACCCAAAATTTGATTTAAAAATGATTTGGAAACTCATTTTTTAATCCAAATTTTGTGATAATAATTGAGAATTAAGAAAAATAACCTCTTTAAAGTACCATTAAGAGGCAAATTTAATTTCAAAGTTACAGATCAAAACTTTTAGATAAATATTTCATTTTATTAAATTTTAACATAATTTATCATTTTTTTAAAATTCAACACCCAACAACAGTATTTGACCCAAAGAACGTAGAACACCCATTGTGCAAAGTATGTTCGGCTTTCTTGTCTATACTTTATTTTACTTATATTTGCTTTACTTTACTTTTTAAAGCATATTCAAACACTTGGGCATATAATAATTCAAAAAAAATTTTTTAGCTACTTGTCACCAGTTTCAATAATGGTTGTCGAAACGATGAGTGTTCCGATTGTCACGTAGAACAGGGGCTGATGGCTGCAGACTTGAGCCGGCGAGTGCTGTCCGCATTTCCCAGCCGGCATATTGTCTATGGTTTTGCGTATGGGTCGGGTGTGTTCCAACAAGCTGGCCGTAACAGCCAAGCAATGGACACCATGGTGGACATGATATTTGTGGTGGATGACGCGCATGCCTTTCATCAAGACAACCTGACCGCTAATCCGGGACACTATTCACGGATCCGTCATCTAGGCACATCTACTGTGGCCGCCCTGCAGAAAGCTATGGGGGCTCATGTCTACTTCAACACGCACGTCATACTTGGTGGCTGCAATGGCAGCCCGTTGTGGTGCAAGTATGGCGTGATCGAAACAAATGACTTTCATCGAGACCTGCTTACATGGCACACTCTGTACATAGCTGGCCGGCTGCACAAGCCGGTTCTAACATTGTTCGATCGCGGTGAGGACAATTCACAGCTATCTGAAACGTAAATTAACTTTTATAAGTCAATACTTCTCATAATTAAGTCCATATAGACCTAACTACTCCAATCTATTCTCAAAGTTAAAATATTGTTACATAATTTTGGTAACTGAATTCAATCATTGTTATATAAACTTGATCAAGTTATTTAAATATATTTATAACTGTAAGAACTTTATGAAATTACAAGAAAATTATATAAACTGAAAACTGAAAGTATATTTTAGTTTTATTTAATGAACGTTTTAGTAAAATTTAGTGCATACTTATATTTAGTGTAATCACCTGAGTACTTATTTATTTTAATATTAGTATCATTAGTATTTTTTTTTTTTTTTTTTTTGTGTTTTATAGAACTTCTCTGGTCATTGAAAAGTTGATTGCCGTACTAAATATTTGTATGTCTTGAACTTCATAGAAAACTAATGTCTTCGAGAGATTTATTAGGAAGTTAACTAGTGTATTCACTAATATGAACAAATAAATTTTCATGTTAAACATTACTTTTAATCAGTGGCATAGTGTTGAATTTAGACACGCGGGGCGAGATAAAATTTGCCAGCTTTTTTTTAGAAAAAAATTAATTTTTTTTGCTCTCTGCTTCTTCAAATTTTGGTGAATTTTATTTTACTTTGCTCATTTCTCAATTTCCAAATTAACACTAAGAGGAAACAACTCTTTTTGCCGCTCTTCCTAAAGATTCTATATGATATTTAGTTGTATTATTATTTATTATAAATACTAAAATATCCTGTATATTTTTTTGTAATTTAGGAATTAAAAACAAAATACCTACTAGGCTGTAAGTTGAAACATCAAATTTGTTATACTTACATTTATAGAGTTAGTACATTGAATATAAAATATTGAGTATAAAAAAATTGTATACACATGTAACCTCATAATAATTATTAAGTACTTACACTGGGTGTATTTTTCATATTATTATTAATTAAAGTGAACTAGTAAATAATTTGTATGAAATAATATGCACCAACTATTATTATGTAACTTACCCAAAAATCAATTAAGTATACTTTTGAATTTTAATTTAGGCAAGCTAATTCAAGTTCTGTACTACTGTGTGACAGTGATGGGAAGACGATGTCAACAAACGCGCTGATTGCACGGAATCTGGAAAGTGCGGTGCATGCGGCGTTGTTACAGTTACCCGAGCGGTTCACTGAATTGGACCTATATGCGGCCGTGGCAGGTATATCATACCGTGGAGACTTCCGCATGATTATCGGCGAGGACAAGCACAAGGTACAGAACATCGTACTACCTCAGGTAGAGAAGTTTCGTACATTATATGCACCAGTTCTGGAGTCGATGAGCCACAACCAGCTGTCCATTAAAACTGACAATTCAGTTGAACAAGACATGAGTGTGCGCACCAAACTGTACCACTTGCGAAGGTTATAATTTTTATAATAATAATATGTAAAATTGAAAAGCATTTGTTTAATAATTATAATTAGAGCTCAGAACTTAATAATCTGAAAAAAAAAACAACATATTATGTATGCAAATATATTCTCAAAAAAGGATATAGAAGCTCTAAAAATGTGTACTGAACATTTTTCTTAAGTAGAAAAGACAAGATTAAATTAACAACTCATAATACTCATGAAATATTGTTTCAATATTGAAGTATAATACTTCAAAATTAAAAAATACTGACTTTAAAACAGCAGCTGTTCAAACATTTTTTTTAAATATCTGAAAGTATTTATTACATCATAAAATTATTATTGTCATATTTCTGATAAAATATAAGCTAAATACCATTAAATGCGCTAAAAATAAGAAAATAATTTCTTCGAATAGAAAAAATAAGAATATTATGTAAAAAAAAAATCATGAAATACTTTAGTTATTTAACTGGTAATTTAATGGCATAGACTTTTAGCTTACTGAGAAATAAATCTAATAATCCTAATATATATATAATTTACTATTACAATAACTTCTGAGCCCTAAATATAATTATTATAGCTATGAATACTATATTTGATAATTACAAATTTGCATAGGTTGCCTGATAATTTGCTGGATGTCATACTTAAATCAAAGCTTAGACACAATGATGACCAACGTGAGAAATCACTGCTGTTGGCAGAGTTGGCGGAGCAAGACGATTTAGGGAAAATTGTGCGCCACGGCATATGTAAAATTGTGTTTTACCCTAGTCTTATGCAGAGCATAAAAGGAATACCGATGGCTGGTATACGAAAATCTATCGTATACAGTTATAATAAGTTGAACAAAATGTTTAAATCTATGTTATAGTATTAGTTAGATTGTTTAAATGCAATAACAGTATTGCTCCGTTATGTAATTCTATTTAAATTGATTTAATTAGGATATTTATTTATGTCAATCAGAATTTTTAACTTTTTGTCCCAATTTAACTATTAAAAAATATTGTTCAATGTTAATTACTTTTAAAATGTTAAATGCATAAAACGTTTTATTAGCTAGCTAAACATATGTATAATACCCAATATACTATTATTGTTTTCAAATTTAGTTACAATATTACTAAATTGATTTTTAGATGTACAGTACTTAGATGTGAGATTGTTATGAAACATAACTTGGTTTCATTGGTATTAATTTTAACCTTGTTTAGTCGCATCCTAAATTTTTTTTAATTTGATTGTGTAGGATCTGATAGAGCCTAGTGTGGTTTTTAGTCAAAACTTAGCCAATTTTCCGTTTTTTTTTTTTTTTTTAATTTTACAAAATATCTTGAATGTCTATCATGCAACAAATATGTCATTAAATACAATTTTTAACTACATTTTATGTGACTTTGATATGTTAGTTGCTTCAAAAAATATTTCTATCTTTGGTACTTTGAGTGTTTGTTTTATATATTATTTGACTATTGTTCGCAACCGGATCTGGTAGACCACAAATCAAAAAATTTGTGATTTCAAAGTATTATAATAAAATAACAGTGTAAATAATAATACAGAATACATCTACATATTTTAGGAAGGTACTCAGAGAATCGAGTGGTTAAAACTATGAAACATTCATTTTACAGCCATAACAACAATTTCAATTTAATCAATTATTAGACCCCATGCAATCCAAATAAGGGTTATCTAAAATTGTAATATTACTATTAGATTCTCAATATATATTAAAAATTTACTTACAAACTACATTTCTACATACGAAAGAAAAACGCACAGATTTGTAAAATCAATACATTCTTCGCTTTTGCTCAGAATCTAAAATGAACATTAAATACAAAAAAAAAAAAAGACTCGGAGTTTTATTAATTTTAATTGTAATTCCAACTAGTTGGATGTATAGTTTTTTTACAAGTAAAGTAACTTTATTACTTTTTAAAAGCAACTAATCCAACATTGTTTATTATTATGAAATTATATAATTTATTATGAAATAAAAACTCATAAAAAACAAGAAATTTCTAATATTTTCAAAGTTCTATACTTGCCTAGTTCAAAATTGTCAAATGTTTTTGAAATGAATGTAAAGTAAGCTCGTGACACTTTAGTAATTGATGAAAGTTTAACATTTTTATAACTATATTATTTTTGATATTATGTTAAAAAACAAAATTAAATTTTATAGAAATGCAGGTTATGACATTTTTTAAATTTTTGTCATTTTTTTAGTAGTTTTCCTCATTAAAGTTTGATTTCCTATCTAAAAACTGTACAAAACTTTTGGATTAGTATTTCTTTACAAAAACGTATTTCCAGAAGAAGAAAAAAAAATAAGCATCATTGTAAAATTAAATATTAGCATATTTTCTTCATCTAATTAATGTTGACCAATATTATGTCCTATGTGAATTTTTAATTCATTTTTATTAAGTGAAAAACATGAATTATCTTTATCAAAGAAGAAACAATTAGCAGAATAAATTATCTAATAAGTTAAAATGTATTACTATAAATATTATTATAACTATTGTTATTTGTGGTATAATCATAAGTATTATTATTTTAATAACTATTATTATTATTATAATTTATCATAATAATAATAATTATTATTATCATAATTATTGAATCAACAGTTCAAAAACAAAAAATCTTTATATGTTTCACACCCTGGGTATTCTTTGCTCCAGTTATGATTAGACATTGATGCATTCTTGATATTTTCTAGATTTAAGCAGTATTACTTGAGGAATAACAAAATAATCCATGTCAATGTAACTATTCATGAAAATAATTAATTTTGCGTTTTTTAAATTTAAAACTCTTATGATTAAATATTAAAGTGAAGTAAAGCAAAGATAAATAAAGTATAAACAAGAAAACCGAATATACTTAATTAACATCATGGATATTTTTCGCTCCTCGGGTCAAATACTCATGGTGGTTGTGTTGAAAATGACAACTATTATTGTCTTTATATTATTATCTAACATACTTTGCTCAGAATTGTATTTTTAAATAAATGATTTATCGTTTCTTTAAAATTCAATACACCTGCCTAGAGTGTATGATCCAAGGAGTGAAGAATACTTATTATACGAAACATCCGGTTATTTATAAAATTAAAAGAAAGTTTTAAATTCATTTTTATAGTTTTAGATTGTGACAATAAGTATCTCAATGATCTATAAGCATGATTACTAATTACTATGATTGTATAAAGCTATTTTTTTTTTTTATTAACAACTTATTTATATGAATCTGGGATTTTTGATATTAATCACTTAAAACCAAATCAATAAACACAATGAACATGTTCCACTAACAAATTCTATTTAAAATATCAAGGATGTCATTACATTAAAATGTGATTTTTACTTTTAAATATTATGTATATAATATATAATATATTGCTTATTTTATTTCACTTAAAATATCATAGAAATTAAGATTTAAAAACAAAATATCATATGCAAGTAATTATTTTTGAAGACAATAAAATTTAATTGTTTATTTTAGAATAAGAAAAAACTAACTTATCATACTATAAAGTATTTATTTATTAAACAAAATGTTATGTCTACTCATCACATACATTGCCATTCACAATAGTCATTCATTAATTTGTTATTATTTCAAAATTTCATCATCACATCCAATTATTATTATGAAGTTTACAATGAATTATCTTGTAGTTTCATAGTGGACACAATTATATTATGTTGATGTATATTATATAGATCATAGATGCCACAGTATATGGAATATTATATTCTAGATAAACATGAACCAATGCATCATATATCTATGGTCCATAGAAATCATACAAGCGTCAAGCACAATTATATTTTTAAATTTTGAACTGTTCACCTTTAGTCTGATTAATATATTGAAGTTTGCTCATTATTTCTGAGTGGAGTGAAGACGCTAGTGTTTTAACAATGATGTGTATTTTAATTTGAAGTTTTTATTTTTTCTTCTGTGTACACGTTTTCGTAATAGAAAAACTTGTCCTTAAGTTCCAATTGGCAGCTTATGTTAAATCAGAATTCCTCTCTAGAGTCTAGATGATACCTACTTTAGAGAGGTAATTTTTCGAAATTCTCAACAGTTTTCCAAAATTTGACAAAAACGTCTTTGAAACTTTTTTTTTCAATCCAGACTTTATGAAAATTTAAATATAAATAAACAATAATATGAAAAATATTTTGGTGAAACAAAATGTGTATAGTATAGTATCGATTTATAGTATTTTATATTTTATATAAAACCAAAACTTATTTTAACAATATTTAAAATTTTTGATTTATAAATTTTGGCTAGTTTTGATATCATTCCATATAAATGGTTTTTTCTTTAAATAGGTACCTATTTTAGTTACTATGAGATAACGTTTAAATACCGGTATTTGTAAACTCGTATAGTCTTATTTTTCAAAATTAAAAAGTTATATAGTGATAAGCAGTAAACTCGAATTTTAATTCACATTTCAAAAATAATATATGAAAAATATATAAATTTTATTCACGTGAGATTTACCTGAATTAATTATCCACGTTTCTAATCTAGTGTCTTTTGGAAAACGGTAAAATTTTTAATTTGGATAGTTATTGGAGGATAAATGACCTCTATTAAATAGACAAATCTGGTTTCAAACAGTTGCTGGTCGAAATTTTTGGACTAGTACTTATTGCTATATGAAATCGTGTACGCATAAAAAATTAAATAAAATTAAAAATCACTGTAAAAACTTTAATTTAATATTTTACATTTCAGTTATCCAATTATTTGTGTATCTGGCTCATACTTTACATTATAGTAATATTAGTTCAGAAAATTGGTGTTTTAAATTATAAATTATAATAATATACATTATAATGTACTCCTTTGTCCTCTGCGACTATATAGCGCGACTATAATACATGGTACCGCTTTTCTGTATATTATAAAATCAATGGTAATGTCAATCAATATTTCAAGTTGCTACATTTTCAAAAATAATGATTTTCGCAAAAATTGGTTTTCTCCGTTGTTTTTTATTTTTACCACCAAAATGTTTTGAAATCAAAGAGGTAAGTGGTAAAATGAACTTAAGCTATAAAGACATTTTACTGAAGAATATTTTTATAAAATTGGATAGAGAACATAGTGTCACAATTACATATTATTCAGATACACAGTGGAATTGACATTGGCGGGAGTCAAAGAGTGCTCTTGTTTTCATTCGGTTTCTATTCTCAACTCTCATTCGTTGTTTTGCTGTGATTTCCGTTATTATTATTGTTATCACATTTATCCATTACCCCGTTATCGAATATTGTTTATATAATAGTTTGAAAAAGGAATACAATTAACTCGTCAGTTCATAGTTGTTTGTTCATTTTTGTTTTTAACAGAAGACCATTCGTCACAAGTCGCATTCGCGTTTAGAACTCCGAACATACATTTCTAGTACTCAACGGGAGTAATTAACAAAAGGATAAAAATATTTCATTTTTTGCTGTTCTTGAACTGCTCTGGAATTAAACGTAAGTAAAAATTTGTTTTTCGATATTATGTTCTGAATTAGTAATCGTCTCGAGCGTCGGAAAAAAAATTATATCGTATAGTAATAATAATTTTAAGAGTTATTACTTATTATACGCTGAGCCTAAAATAGTGTGTTTTAGTGTACCAAAGTATACAGTACAAAAAGCTAAGTGTGAAGTTTGAATTTCCAAAGTGTGTTGTCAGTGAAGTCTTCATCGTTGGTATTATTAGACATGACGACACAAGTTTTAACTTATAAATAATTATAAAAAAAAATTAAACATTTTTATTTCGTACTTAGTAAACTTTTGTAGGCCTACAAGAGCAATATTAATATATTTTATTTTATTTAATAAATTGTAACAAGATTTTTTTTTTGATTTTTTATTCATTTAATTGAAAAATTAAAACTTTTGAGTCAATGCGTTTCAATGTTGTGAATGATTTCGGGTAGAAACACGGATCCAAAAATTTCGGTAAGGAACTCTATAGATCGAAAATGTTGTCTACATAGTTGGTTAATTCACACTATCGTATTCAGCGTTGAAAAATACATAAGATGTAATAAAACATTATCAACCTTCTGCAGCAGCCAAGTGTTTATAAACTATAGCTGATATTTCATAATATCTGTTTGTATTTTCTTCGATTTTTTTTCAATCAAACCCTTGTAAAATATTTAATTCTTTGTTCGCTCGAAATTTTATTACACCAAAATATTCGCAATGAAATTCTCTATCTAGGCACCAAGTTTCAAAAAAATCGGTCGGGCAAATTTTCTTTTATGTACGTTTAAGTGGGTAATTTAGGTAAAACAAACTATGTTTCGTCGAAATTCGAACTTCAAACGGGTATAAAAAAAAATTTTACTTAAGACTTTCGAGATTTTTTCAGATCAATTAGACATATATGTCAATGAGATCATATTGAATTTTCAAGTCTTAATATCAAAAATCAAAAATTGTATTACATAAAAACTAAAAAAAAATGAGAAATTTTCAAAATGCTGTACTTAATTCAAAATTGATCAAATCTTTCTGAAATTTTTTTGACTTGTTCTTGTAGCTATTTTTGGTGGTTGGTGAAAATTTCAAGTCCCTAGCTGCATTACTTTAGAAGATATGGTAAAAAGAAATTTTCAATTTTATGGAAATTCCAGGGATCGCAAATTTTGCAGTTTTTCGTCAATATTTTGGCAGTTTTTTCGTGTTTTTGAAAAAAGTATTGAGAAATTGGAAAAATGACCTCTTTATAATACCATCTGGGTGTGATTCCGGTAGATTCTGATCGAAACTTTCGGACAAGTTACAAAAACCTGTTCACAGAGAGAAAGAAAATAAATATAGTATAATCATAAGCTTTTTCACTCCATTCAGAATCTAAAATAAAATAAAAATATTATGGTGTATTATTAATTTGTATTATAGTTGACTCAATTTTATTGGGTATTATACCAAGTATACCGTTACATTAATGAATTGGTTCAATACATATTGTATTTATAATTCTAAATTTATATATGTTAGTATATTTATATTATATAATAGCAGTATTTTTCTCCGTCAGCGGTTCCTTTTCGGTGGTTTCCCCACCGGGAAAACCCCGGTGTCCTGATGAGCCTATCCACCCTCCCCCCTCTCGTAAGTAACGAAAATTCCCATCATTAATAGCCATTTTTAGCCGTGTTTATAATCTTTAATCGTGGTACACACTACGCAGTACGCAGTAGTATTGAAGTTAGTGGGGGTCAAAGAGCGCTCTTATTTTCTTTCGATATTTATTTAGTAAATAAATAATATTTTAATATTTACTATTCTTTCTTGTTTTGCTGTGACCTGTGGTGTCCATTGCCGTTGTCGAAAATTGTAAAAATTATAGTTAGGAAAAGGAATACAAATTTACAATAAACTTGTCAGTTCACAGTTGTCTGTATTAGTGTATTCTGTTGCTGTATACTTTTGCCTTTCACAGAACAAAAGTCGCAAGTCGTATTCGCATTTAAAACACCGCACATACATTTTAAGTAAACACCTGTAGTAATTAACTGAAACTTTAATTTCGTTTTTTTTTTTGCTGTTCTTGAACAAGTTGAACTGTCTCGAATTAAACGTAAGTAAAAATCTGTTTTTCGTCCATGTTCCGAATTAGTAATTACATGACAAGTATTGTCATTTTTTTATTGGGACAATTATTGTCTCAAGCGTCAGAAAAAAAACATCAAAATATATCTTATATTAATAATAATAATTATATTCGTTAATTATATATAATTATTACGGCTAGTGTGAACTACCCAACTTCTACTTTTTACAATTATGTATATTTATACAATCTAATTCATGAGCTATTATGTAGTATGATAGAAGGGAGGTACACGTGTCATATGCTATCTGTAAATTTTTGGTGTCGTGTGCTTATAACATTATTATATATCTACAAGTAATTACTTCCATCTATGTAGTCAAAATGATGCAACTATAAAAAAAATAGGTTAGGTTAATAGTGCATATTATATGGGTACCTTTAGTACTTATCTATTACTGTACATCTACCTATACATTTCGAATTCGGATTAATTATCAACAGTTTATGCTTTTTGGCATTCGTCACTATGCTCCTCAACCAGGGGCGTATTCAGTTCATCTTCCAGGGGGGGCGAAATTTGAACTTCAATTTTTTAGAACAAACCTCACATTTAAGGATTTCACAAATAAAATACTCCACTCTTTACCTATATTTCACTGATCAGAAATTTCATCTTCAGCAAGTCATAATTTTAAAAGTACCTGTATATATCAATAAAGGATAGTGTAACCAGATTATAAATAAATTGACAGTTCAACATTTTTTGAATGCTTTGCTCGATCATC
>JAIPRM010008352.1:0-16005 GCA_025469315.1 Stegophylla sp. TES_Ste_2020
AAGAATTGAGAAATTCAAAAAATGACCTCTCTAAAGTACAATCTAGAGGCGAATCGGGTTTCAAAAAGTTATTAATCGAAACTTTTGGACAAGTATTTCTATACAAAAAGTTGTACACAGAAAAAAAAAAAAAATAAAAAAAAATTAACATCATTGTGAAAATACTAGCTTCTTCACTTCGTTCAGAATCTAAAATTAAAAATAAAAATAAAAATAAATAAACATCATTGTAAAAGCACTAGCTTTTTCACTTCGTTCAGAATCTAAAAATGATTATCACCTACCGTTAATATAAGTAATTATAATATGATGCATAAATAAAAAAACCTTTTTTAAAAAGAAAATTGTCACACGTACTTTCTCGCGTTCGTTACGAGCGTCGAAAACGGTTTTTCCCAAGTGTACATTTTGATCACTTGAATACCCGAAATGATCTCGTTTATTAAACGTACTCTCTCGTCGGTTTTGCTGGTCGTTTTTGACTGAACACTGGCAATTTGTTTTCCCAACCAACCTAAAATCAAAAAGTATATCAAAGCAGGCGTTAGGTTAGGTTAGGTTAGGTTTCTTTTACACACGCACACACCCACCTTGTAATGGAATGAAACAGAATATCATCGCGGCTATTCCCAACAACGATGACAAGCCTATTTCTAGCCACAGAAAATACGTCACTATAACTGTTTGCAACGGACCGATCCATAAGAAGTGGAGAAACCACGTGCCGAGAAACAATCGATTCACGTCGTTTGATATCAAATTTATCACGTGACCGTTTGTTGTTTCACCCAGTGCTTTGTGACTTAGTTTCAGTGCCTGCACGAATAATTTGTGTTTGTACTAGGTGTACAGGAATAGGAAAATAATAATAATAAAAAAAAAAAAACAGACGGAGTGTAATTTGAGAAAAAAAAAAAAGTGATTTTAGTCACAAGACACCCTTATAAGGTGATATGGAAAGAATATGAGTTAATGGTTAAAGCTTTTTATAGTAAAATTAAAAATCCGAAAGAAAAAATCAGAATTTTTTAAATTTTACTACCAAAAGGGGATGCTTATGCACGCTTATGGTTATTTAATAAATTTTAGATTCTAAACGAAGTGAAGAAGCTAGTGTTTTTACAATGATGTTTATTTATTATTATTATTTTTGTATTTTTCTTTTTTTTTCTGTGTACAACTTTTCGTATAGAAATATTTGTCCAAAAGTTTCGATCAGTAACTTTTTGAAACCGGATTTGCCTCTAGATTGTACTTTAAAGAGGTTATTTTTTGAATTTCTCAATTCTTCAATTTTTTTTTTGGAAAAAACTACCCAAAATTTGACAAAAACGATTCGGAAACCATCATTTTTTGATCCGAACTATATG
The DNA here is from genome assembly GCA_025469315.1 of Stegophylla sp. TES_Ste_2020. NCBI lineage: Eukaryota > Metazoa > Arthropoda > Insecta > Hemiptera > Aphididae > Stegophylla > Stegophylla sp. TES_Ste_2020. The sequence continues at coordinate 1,371 of JAIPRM010008352.1, forward strand.
TGAAAAATTAAACATGGATAGAAAATCATATAAGAAAAATTTTGGCGCAAGAAAATTTTGAAAATGTGAAAAAAAAATTTTGGTGATTTTTCTAAAATTTATTTTTCTCATTTATTTTTTATATTATTAACTTTCCTCGTTCAGAATCGTTTTATTGAAGAAATGATTTATCGTTTCTTTGGAAATTCAATACACCCGTCAAGAGAATTCCACCCATCGTGCGAAGTATGTCCGGCTTTTTATTTATACACGAATCATTTTTACTACAACACCAATGAGCATAATTGTCGACGCATTTCAGAAGAAACACATTTCTTTAGCAAAATACAAAAAAAAAACCAAAGCATTGTTGCCATTTCGATTTCATTATTTTTTATATATATATATATATGTATAGATATATCCTGGATTAAGAGGAACATTGAAATTTGTAATTGAAATTTTTTTTTTTCCCATAATACGTGTAAAATTAATTTCGTAATACGAATTTTCACACCTAAAAGCAAATGTCTAACAATTACGGGCGAATACTTATTTATATTATATCTATTCAAATTATACAAAATCACGTGGAAATAATTTTTGTAAATACGCTTTCGTGTTCTCGTACTTACTTTTTTGTAAATCATCGAACAACAAGCGATTCGAATTTTCATTCCCGTGTGAAACACTTCCATTTGCGCGTTATGAAGTACAATCATCGAAGTAAAAATGCACAGCGAAATACCTGTGGCAGACATGTACGCTTGTTGTATTTCCGCGGTTTCCGAATTTTCAGGATCGAAATACGATAACAATCTGCCGATCAATAGACACTGGGAAACTCTGTACGGACATGCGCATTAGCCAAAAATCTCCATCTATTATTGTAATTTGCAGGATTGATATAAAATATAATGATTTAAAAAAAAGAAAATCCTAAAAATATTTTTTATGGTTTAAAACATGTTTTTTTTTTTTTTTAAAACGCGATTAGTAAAAATGATTTTTTAAACTATTTTAAAAATCATTATAAATCATTAATTAATCGAATTTAAAATTGTAAGCTAATTTTTTTTTTTTTATAATTATATTTGAAAACAATTATATTTGTTTTACGTAAAAATCACTAATAGTCATACATAGTTATATAGGAAATAATATAATTATTGAGTAATATTATTGTTTAAAATTACTTTCGTTTAATAGTCACCTCAAAATAATTTGTTCTATAGAGATGAAAAATCCGTAAAACATAAATTCAACTCCGAACGCCCGAATCAATGCCTTTAAAAGGCTCGGTTTTCTATTGTCGTTTTTGGCATTTAACATTTCTAATTTCCATTTTCTAAATCGAAACAAAAGAAAAAAAATCATTAAAACGATAAAACATTGATATATTTACCGATTTACTCCTCTAATTTGTGTTCCAACAATGAAGCGGTGTGTTCACTTAGTGGTGTATACAAATCTCGTTCTTCTAAATCCCTTTTCCTTCCTATTTTAAACATGTTCAACAACCAGCTAAATGAAAAATAAATTTACTTAAATTAGTCATTTGTCCCCGTTTGTTTTTTTAAAGTTTATGGACTCTTGAAAAATGATTTTGTTCAACGACGTGATTGCCCATGATTCGTTTTTTTACCTAAACGTGATGATTTCCAAAAAATTCGCATTGGCCCTTGGATTTTGAGTCGGTTGCTTGCCACCGGAATCAGAATCTGATCTAAGAAAAACATAAAATCATGATTACTTAGGCAAAAGTGCACAGTGACGGGTATTTCACGACTAGGGATGATAAATAATAGAAATATTGCACAACATTATTGTAAATACGCTAGCTTCTTCGCAGCACTCAGCATAATCCAAAATATTAAATAAATGTTTCATTTTATTTTTTCATATTTTCAAGTATTTTTTTTTATGCGTATTTAATGGATTTAAACGCATTTATTTTATCGTTTTTTGAAAAACTCAACACACCCACCCGATTAGCGTTTCCACGAAACGTTTCCACCGTGGTGCGAACTGTGCCTGTCTTTAGCCGTGTAAGCAAATTATAATAGTATACATACCTCTTCATAATACTCGTTTTGAATAATATATTTTATTGTTTGGAATATAAAACCGCGTTATTTGGAGAAAATCTTCAACAATATTATTGTCGTCGCACCCCGAATTCGACAGTTATATTTTATTATAACGAGAAACACTATTATATTATTACATTAACACGACGTATTTTGGTCGGTAATTTTCGATTATTGAGATACCGATGTCGGTGAACAATGTATTAGAGCTCAAACACTGCACAAATACATATTTTACTACTGAATTATTATAGGTAGTGTATAATATACGATCCGTTATGCGTATTGCGTACAAACTGACGCTGCTGTTTCGCGTGAAAAATAACGTTCGCGGTATAAAGATTTCTCAGACAACCAAATCTTATCACTCATCACCGCCACTTATCGCTCTCGAAACGCGTGCTTATATGTTTTAGATTCTGAACGAAGTTCATTTTTACAATGATGTTTTTATTTTTTTTTCTGTGTATAACTTTTCGTATGGAAATATTTGTCCAAAAGTTTCGATCAGTAATTTTTTGAAACCGGATTTGCCTCTAGATTGTACTTTAGAGAGGTCATTTTTTGAATTTCTCAACTCTTTATTATTTTTTTTTTTTTGGAAAAAACTACTCAAAATTTGATAAAAACGACTTGGAAACCATTATTTTTTGATCCGAACTATATGAAAAAATTTAAACATAGATAAAAAATCATATAAGAAAGATTTTGTCACAAGAAAATTTTGAAAATGTAAAAAAAAATTTTGGACATTTAACTAATGTTTTTTTTCTCATTTATTTTTTATACTATTAACTTCTCTCGTTCAGAATCGTTTTATTGAAGAAATGATTTATCGTTTCTTTAAAATTCAATACACCCGTCAAGAGAGTCCCACCCGTCGTGCGAAGTATGTCCGGCTTTTTTGTTTTTTTTTTTTTTTTATATAGAGAGTAAAAAAAAACTGTTTTGTACGCAAGACACAATATAATGGTAAAGTGTGGTTGTGCCAGGATTTTGATCCCAGGACTGCCAAAGGGGGGGGCAACATATATTAGGGCAAGCACCATAGATGGAACTGGAGGGAGAGCTTAGCCCCCAAATCAATTCAAAGCCCCCCAGCAGATTTTTCATATATTGTATGCGGTTTATACCATAATAGGGGGGAGGCTATAACAAACATATAATGTTAGCCTACCCCCCCCTCCCCCCAAAGATTTTTATCCTAATTCCGCTTACGGTCTTGTCAAAGATGATTCACATTTTGGTAGTAAATCATTTTTTATCGTTTAAAATATGCTTTTTCATGTTTTAAACGCGTTTATTAAAAATTATTTTTCAACTGTTGAATAACATTTTTAAATCACCACTATTTGATCGAGTTTAAAACATAAAAAGCAAATACTTACGTAATACGAGTCGAACATCATACTTATTTGAGTTATGGAAATAGCTATTTGGTTAGTAATATTACTAATTTAAGATTTCTTCCACACGATTCTTATGGTAGTAGCATTGATTACAAATAATTTTTAGCCACTTGATAATAAAAGCTGAACAAAAATACTAGTAGAAATAATTAATATTAAAAAAAAAAGAAAAAAGGATTTATAAGTTTTTATAATTATTATTATTGTAATTTATTTATATCATATATTTAAAGTTTATAATATTATGTAATATAATATACTATACGAGTAATTAGATACAAATTACACGATAACAAATTTTATTGTAATCAATATTATAGGGAACGGATTTATATGGAAATGCATAATATAAATATATATATATATATATTATTTATTAGAACAAGCTATTTAAAAACTGATTAGATAATATGTCCCCCAATTTAGATCATTCTTATTAAAATAACATCAAATGTATACGACATATTTTGCATATTTTAACGTTTTTTTTTTCTTTGTTTGCATATTATTATAATGCATATTTGTAAAATTGTATAGTGCATATTTTCATTTATAAAACGAGTATATTATTTTTGTTTCATTTTATATTTTCACGTTTTTTTTTTTTTTTTTTTTTTAAAGCCACATAGATTTCTGTCAAACTAGTTATGTAAGTATATCGCTTTATATATGTTTTATATTTATTTACATATATCGATAGCATTACGATCACCTAGTGAGACTCACAAATCACAATTAATAAAATAATCATTATTTTTGATAATATAATATGCTAATATTTCGTAATTTAAGAACATTTTTTTGGTAATGACTAAGAGTGTTATTGGTAAGCAACGTGATAGAGACGACTAAATACCTTTTTTTTCTTAAATATACCTACTAAAATTAAATGCTTTCAAAATTATACAAAAATCTAAGTGCATATTTAAAAATAAATGTTAGAAGCATATTTTGAGTGCATATAAATCCATTAAGTATGGTTGGTTATTCGTTTTTTAGGAAATGTTTATTAATTACTTATTCCATTAAATTCATAACCTACTCATAATATAATATTTTTTTATACTTCATCGTGGTTCCCCTCCCCACCAGAACCACAAAAAAAAAAGAAATGTTCGTATACATATATATATATATATATATATTGTAACTACTCAATGTTTACTTAATTAATTTTTTTTAACGTTTATTACCATTTGTTAGATAAAATATATTTTATTGAAGGTTTTTCTTATTATTAAAATAATGACATTGACGGTCGATAACTTTTTCTCGTGGAAAATAAAATTATTAATTTAATAGTTCAAATATCTAGCGGTAATATAGCAATATTAAAGATTTAGCCATATTACTATTAAGTGACTTGGCCTTCTGATAATCATAATATAAATACAGTAGTGAAGTACAATTTTCTATTCATGCGTGTACCCACCTCCTGACTATATTTTTAAGCATTTACTCAAAACGAAAATTTTGGTCCGCAGGTACATAGACGCCGGACATAAAGTACTAATGTTTGTCGCCAGCAAATAATAAATTACAATTTTATTAATTTAGTTTACGAGTATATAAGGTCCATCCAATGACAAAATGATAAACTTTATTGTTTACACACTATTTACAGCGGTGCCATAAATGCATAGATAATAAAAATTGTATAATGATATTTTGGATGAGTATATCTGCTCAAAAAAAAGCATTGACAAAAAAACAAAAAAAAAATCAAATAACATTCATTATAAAACCTTTATGATATATTTCTACTATTCGTTTCTCTCGATATCACATTTAGGCATAATTAATGTATGTAGGTTAAAACATTGGCCGAATACGGATAAAAAAATTTGGGGATGCTAAACTATTTGTTTGATTTAGCAACCCCCCCCCACCAAATTGGTATAGTGTTGTGCATTAAAAAAAAAAAAAAAAAACTGAGGGACTAAACCTTCCTCGCCCCCACAGTTGCGTCTGAACCGTTTAAGCTCTGATTTAGGCGTGTACCTACCCATCATGAACTTTTTTTGGATTACATCACTGATATATGATATTATGCAGTAATGATATTATTCATGTTTCACACGTCACAATTACACAGAATTAAAAAATTCGAACAGTATAAAAATCTTATATAATATATGTGCCCATTAATTCTCACCCGAACAACGAATAATACCCAGAATGCGAAATATGTTTGGCCTTTTTTTTCTTTTTTGCGTGTACCTACACTTATTCGTATAAAAATACTTGTTTCAAATAATTACTTTTTGAATCGTTTGAAAGTTCAATTTTCGTTTTCAAAAGTTTGAAACTTCGGCGAAGACCTATATGAATACCCATAGTGCGAATATACGTCGGGCACCTTAAAGTTCGATTCGCGGCGTTCATTCACAATCAATTGCAGTTGACAATATTGTGTTGACGACGCAAACTATTGGTATTAAAGTGCAATAATCTGTAGACTCGAGTCGCTCCTTTACGAGTTAAAAATATGTAATAATAATATGACATTATGACATATTATGTTAGTGTGTGCAAAATCATGAAGAAAGCCTAGGTCAGGGATGGCAAAGAGGATTTTTTCAACGTGCCAATTTATGACACAATTCAAAAAATAAAAAATAAATGAACAAATAATTTCAATCATGCCTCTAATTATTTTTATTAATACAAGAATTTTTATGAAATAAAAACTAGTGAAAATTATGTAAAAACATTATTAAATTATTAGCAATATTATTTTGTTTGTTAGAAACCTTTCGATTCGTATTTTTTGTGTAAACTGTGGTTTAATTACACTGAGAATATTTGAAAATGCATAAAGATAAAATCCAAGTTTTTTGTTCAAAAATGTCCACTTAACCTAACATTTTATTTTCGGTCTTAGAAAGTATAGAAATTTTCTATATTTGGCGTCGTTAGAGTGAACATAATATCTACTTTAATGTAGTAAATTATATTTTACAGTATAGATTATTAATACCTATATTATGTGCAATTAATAATTTATTGATTATAATATTATTATGTTACTTAAAAATTTATAAATATATAAAGACAAATGAAAGTTATGCAACTTATTTGTCATCCCCAGCCTATAGGTTATGATCTACGCTTAAAATTTATGATAAAATACTAAGCGAATAACGTACTGGAAAAACAGGAGTGAAATCTTTTCGTAGACAAAAGTTTCTATTCGATAAAGAGTCAAAAATTTAAACGGAAAAATCTTCGACAACCGCAAGGTATATCAAATATTTCCAAAATTGTATTTTATTAATTTATCACAAAACTATAGTCAAACGTTTTTTGAAAATTATACCAATCCGTATTGTACTATATTAAAATTATAAAGTAAAAATTTAAGTCTCTAGTACTTTTAATTTAGTTGAAAATCAACGGATTAACCTTTGGTAAAGATTTAAGCACCGATATTTTTCTAAAAATTAGGTATACAAAATGGCTATTTTGAATTTTTTCTAAAACTATGTTATACAATTTCAAATTTGAAAATTTATTGCCTAAAAATAAAATTATTCATTATTGATGCAGTGTATGTAGTACAATCAAAACGGCATCATATATAATATATATATAATTATATATTTATAAATATACATATATTTTTAAGTTAAAAATTATAAAAGAAAACAAATGATAGTGGATTTGTCAAATCGTATTGAGACACCCTGTAAACGATTTCAAAATACGTGAATCGTATAAAATAATTATTATTTAAACGTATTCATGGATTCACGTTCGACGCGTTCATCAAACCGATTGAATTAGATTTCATTTGAAAATTTCAATTAAATTAAATGTCATTAATAGACATTTTAGATTCTCAACGAAGTGAAGAAGCTAGTGTTTTTACAATGATGTTTATTTTTTTTTATTTTTTTTTCTGTGTATAACTTTTCGTATGGAAATACTTGTCCAAAAGTTTCGATCAATAACTTCGTTTCTTTAAAATTCAACACGCCCGTCAAGGGAATCCCGCCCGTCGTGCGAAGAACACCCATCGTGCGCGAAATATGTCCGGTTTTATGTTTATAATTTAAGATCTACATTGTAGGTAGTTAAGTGTCGATTAATACTAATGCTTTGCACTCGAATTAATCATTCGGGTTTTAAGGTTTGAGTGTTTATAATTTTATATAATACCAAAATATAAATTCAGGTATTTACGACCACTATCATTTGGCTTAATACCGATAAATACAGGTATTTAGTGTAATCTTGTTGCCTATAGGTAAATTTGATGTTGTGGTGGCTAATTCTCATCCTCAAATAATATATTACAATACCACGATCGTCACGTTTTTTTTTATTTTGTAATTTCGCTGTAATTGCCAGAAAATGTAAATAAATAAATAAATAAAAATAAGAATAATATTATAATAATAATAAGATAAAAAATATATCTCATTAATTTTAATTTTAAGTTATTTGTATGAAAATAAAATGCAATTGTATGTACTTAGTGCATAGTTTTTGAGAACACTAGAACAACTAAAAAGAAAAAAATATATCTAGTCACCTTAATATTAGTGTAGTATATTAAGTAGTAGACATAAAATGATTTCATGTTATAAAAAATAATGAAAATCTAAATATTAATAAAATGTAGGTATTGTAATCCCAGAGCTATTTGTTGTTTTATCTATGTATATAAGCTTAGCTCTTTTAGAGCGCATCATTTTTGTTAAAAAAACAGTTCTTTATTATAAAAGTAATAATACTTATTCTAGAATAAAAATATATAGAATTATTTTCGTAAAAATAAATTCAACACTTGCAATAATTACTATTGTGCTTTAAAATTAGTATTATGATGTACAATCAATAACGTTTTAATACTTACTTTATAATTAGTGCATGTTAACTTATATTCAATTTATATTTTATTATATTTACCTGTTATTAATTTATGAAGTAGCTACCTACAACATTAGCTTTTGTCTTTATAGGTATTTGAAATTTTTATTTATTTATTTATTTATAGGTGTATATATATATTTTAAATTTGTAAATTCAATATATATAAGTATAATAAATAAATGTACTTAAATCTGAACTCTTGTCTCTTACTCAAGTTTGTTTTTGGAGACAGATTATTTCATTTTTCATCTTACGTATATTTTATGATATTTTGTGTAATAATAATAGTACTGTTAGCTAATACTATCACTTTAAACTTCAAAACACGTTTTAGATTCCGAATGAAGTGAAGAAGCTAGTGTTTTTACAATGATGTTTATTTTTTTTTTTTATTATTTATTTTTTTTTCTGTGTACAACTTTTTGTATAGAAATACTTGTCCAAAAGTTTCGATCAAAAACTTTTTGAAACCCGATTTACTTCTAGATTGTACTTTAAAGAGGTCATTTTTTGAATTTCTCAATTTTTCAATGTTTTTTTTGGAAAAAACTATCCCAAATTTGACAAAAACGACTCGAAAACCATAATTTTTTGATCAGAATTTTATGAAAATTAAAACATAGATAGAAAATCCTATAAAAAAGATTTTGGCGCAAGAAAATTTTGAAAATGTGGAAATCAATACACCCACAAAGAGGATGTATCGCACCCGAGGAGCGAAGACCGACGAAAGTACCCATGGCGCCGCTAAGTGCGTAGGGATTTTCGAAGTTTTGAAGTTTGCGTTGCTTCACGATCAACCGCAGTTGGTGATGTGTTGACGACGACGCAAATAAAGCGCATCATTAAAATTCTTTGCAATAATCTGTGGAATTAAGTTGCTCCATTACGAAATACGAGTTAAAAATCATGTGTTATAAATATGAAATATTATATTAGTGTGTAAAATCGTGAAACAAATTGAGGTAATAATGTACACACCAGTGGCGTATATACGATTTCTTTTTTGGGAAGGGTTTTTAAAAATTCATAACTAATGATTGTCTTAAATATTTATTAAAAACAAAATCATACAAATATTTTTTATTTTCAACCAACATATTTAAAGTTATCTATTTCGGTTGAATTTTCTAAAAAATTAATGAAAAAAACAAAATATAACTTTTAAATAAATTCGTCATTTTATTAGATAAATAAATAAAACACAATGTAAAACGGAAGATTACGATACTTTAGTACTGTCTTATTGCAAAAAAACTTAAAAAGCCTGTATTCTTCGCTCCTCGGGCGGGATACTTAGTGGTTGTGTTGAACTTATAAGAAACTTAAAAGAAAAAGGTAGTAACCAAATAATCCGTGTTAACTATTTTTGATAATTGGTGAAAATTTTAAGATTCTTGTCAAATAAGTTTCGGAGTTAAGGGTAGTTAATTAAATCGATTTTATGAAAAACTTGTTTTCGGAATATTTAGCATATTTAAAAAATGTTTCGACAGATTATCTTCGTTTTTGAATAAAGTATTGAAAATTATGAATAATAATTACTTTAAAGAATCACTTGTGTGATTTATGATCTAAAAAATGACTGTACGAAACAATTAAGGCGAATATTTCAATACGAAAAAGTTATTTCCATAAAAATAAAAAACATAAAATTTTATATAATTTTATATAAAACATTTTGCCATTTTCACTGTTACAATTAGACGTTTATTTTTTGATTCTGAGAGGGGTTTGAAACCCTCAAACCCTCCCCGTAACTACGCCACTGGTAAACACATACGATTTTGATAGTAAAATACTTACCATTAAATTTTGGTACCTCAAGCACCGAGCAGCGGTCGAAATGAGACTGTTGTGTCGACACCGAGTGGATCACAAGAGCGCGTTGCACATACCATCAACCGCAATCGTGCGCATCAGTGCAAGACTGCAGGCAGTTGCAGTTGTCAGTAAAGTACCAAAGTTTTTAAAATATTTTAAGGAATTTTCACTGAGTGACGAAGAATCATTAATATTTCTTCAAATTAGGTAACTATACGGTAAAAAGTTAATTATGTATGTCATTCGATTATTGTTTCTCGTTTCTTTCCCATTGCACTCGAGATAGTGTATTTATAAGTGATTACAAAAATAAAAAATAAAAATTTTCCAAAATGCTAGAAAAATTCTAAAAATGACAAAAAATAATAAATAAATATAAAAATAGTAACTGTTTCATACAAAAAAAAAAAAAAACTTTTAATTATTGTCCGTAAAGTCAAAAAATTTTTTTAAAAAAGTAAAGTTAATTTAAGTACCTAAAGTATAGCAAGAGGTTAAGTAAAGTAAAGCGAAAAGAAGTAAAGTACAGACGAGAAATCCGAACATACTTCGCACCACGGGTAATCTTCGTCCCTCGGGAAAGACACTCTAGGTGGGTGTGCAGATTTTTAAAGAAACGATAAATCATTTCTTCATATAAGACGAATCTGAACAAAGGAAGTTAATAATATAAAGAATAATAATAGCAGTTGGTCAAAGTTCCAAGTTTCTACCTGCATTATTTTTAAAATTATGTTAAAAAACTGGATATTCTTCGCTCTTCGGGTCAGATACTCTTGGTGAGTGTGTTGAAAATGACGACTATTATTGTTTTTTTTATATTATTAATTTCTTTCGTTTAGAATCGTCTTGTTGAAGAAATAATTTATCGTTTGTTTAAAATTATACACACCCTTCAAAAGTATCTGACCTGAAGAGCAAAGAATATCCGTGGTGCAAAGTATGTCCGGCTTTTTAACATAATTTTAAAATCAATGCAGGTAGAAACTTGAAACTTTGACCAACTACTAAAAATGGTCATTTGAGTACTTCCTAAAAATTTCAAAAAAATTTGATTAATTTAGAGTTGAGTACATCATTTTGAATATTTTGAAAAATTCTCGTTTTTTGTTAGTTTTGTGTGATAGTTAACCGTTTTTTTTCCATCAGTTTTTTGACAGATTTTCCTCGTTTTTGCAAAAGGTATTGAGAAATTTGAAAAATGACCTCTCTAAAGTACCATTTCGATATGACTTATATCTATAGTACTTATCTGCTATTGATTGAAACTTTTGGACAAGTGTACGAAAAAATATTCACAGAAGGGGAAAAAATAAAATAAAAATAAACATCATTGGAAAATCATAAGCTTCTGATTCAAAAAAAAAAAAAAAAAAGCGAAATCTTTCACGCTGTCTTAATCCTGATTATGGAATTATATTGAATCTGAACGAGCTATAAGAATTATTTAGTTATAAAATATACTTTTGCTTTGCTCAGAATCATAGAAAAAAAAAAAAAATAAAAAAAATAAAATAAAATAAATAAATTCGTTTGCATATCGGTATAAATGTAACGAACAAACAGTAATCAAAAGACTACGTGATTGGATTTACGACCCGTTTTTTTCCCGACCCTCGTGATTTACAGTTTTCAAACATTGTAATCGTTTTAAGAACAATTTAACGTTTTTGCCGTTAATCAAATTCGTTCCCTTCATGTGCGGTGGCCTGTAGTGCACTAAAAAAAAAAAAAAAAAAAAAAAAAAAATACGCTCAAAGAGAAAAGTAATCGTTTTTGCTTCGGTCACTGTGTACGCAATTATAATATACAGAGTGATCTATGAGCACGCTCTTCATTTTTTTTGTTCGTAAAAGTGCAAAAATTTGGATTTTTTTTTTTTTTGTGTAGAAACGTCGAAGTCACTATGAGAATTATGTTTTTCGTACATTTTATTCATTTTTTTCAAAATGACAACTCCTCATTTTCACTATTGAATATTTCTCCAGTTATTTTTTCTTGATGTACTGATATCAAAATATTTGAACGAGCAGTTTTTGAGTTATTCTTATTTATAAGTATATTAATAGAGGAAAATAGCTATCGATCATGTTTTGACTAAATATCAATTATTTAAATTTAATCATGCAGATTCGAAATAATTACGTTTCATGTAAGTACATGGTGGGTGACAAATTATCATCGTGTACCTGAAAAACTCTTATCATCTTTCACACTGAATTTAGAAATAATTTGAAAACTACTCGTTCATATACTTGAAAACATTTTCATGCAAAAACAATATTTCATTGTGAACTTGAATTTTTGTTAATGTGGACCCAGTCCAAAATAGTTTGGATTTAAATGACATTATTAAAGAATTTGCATCACAAAAAGCAAGAATTTTTTTATTTTTTTGTAAGTTCTTAGATTTGTAACATTTACTTTTATGTAATTGTTTGGTTAAATATAAAGCGATGAACCTAGTGGTTTTAGAAAAATGTTCGTAATTATTTTATTTTATTTTTCTGAAAACATTTTCGTATGATAAAATTTACGCAAAATTTTTGTGTATCAACATTGTAGACAAGAAATCGGCTTTAAATGTTACTTTAAAAGAGGTTATTTTTCAAAATTCTCAAATTTTTGTGTAAATGGTAAGTTAATATATTGTTGACAAGATTTTCATATTTTATTAAAATTAATTTTGTTAATTTTGTCGTTATTTAAAAACTAACAGTATACTAGAAACTTTCGATCATTTTAAACAGTAGCACAAAACAAGACTAACTATTATATTTTTTGTTTCTATAAAATGCATGGACTCCTTCTTTTGGACTTGATTTTTTTTTTTATTACATTTTAAGTACTAATAATTCAAATTTACAAACACTGTTTGTACAGTTAAAATAGGAATTATTGTTCGAATAACATTTGCAACAGAAAAACAAAAAAACTTATTTCTATAGTCAATGATATTATCAGTAAAATGTATTATTTTTTTGGTTAATCTATCCATGCAGGCTCTATAATATATAGATTCATATCATCCGATGATAAATCGCGTGTAAGTACTTGATTTTAGGTTACTATTTTTAATAATTTCATACTTTATTAGGTGTACTTAGTAATCTATAAAAAAAAATAAGTTTTAGCATTTTAAGTATGTAATGTAAATTTAATTTTACAGAACTGAAAATTTTAACTTAGTTTTAATGAATAGTGATTGAATTTCAGCAAATTTTGGTTTTCAAAATTACACCCCCTAGTACAACGGTGACAATTCAAATTTGGTCCTTGGCGTTACAATTAGGGTCCCAGTCAAAGGATCTGTGTACTCTCGGCACCCCCTTTGCGCACGCCTATGACTATGGTCACAAAAAAAAAAAAAAATAAGGACCTCTCTTAAGTAATTCGGTTTATAGTACTTAACGTTTAAATGAACTTAGTGACTTGTTGTTGCCCAGCCTTGAATATAATACAAGTGATAATAATAATTGAACCTGAAACCGTCGTCGTACTGTGCACCGCCGCGTTGGACATATTTTTTTCGTTCTAATTCAACAACAGCACTAATGACGTTATTTTCAGCGTGTAAATATTATTTACGGGTCGGTAAGCCAACTGTGTGCCGTGCATCACGTAAATAAAATTAATTTACTATTTTCACATAATCGCGTGAGATAAAAACGAACTAATATTGTCACGGCACTTGTTACTCTCGTCCGTACGATTTCCCCCAAAGTAATTAACTATAATATTATTATAATAATTATCGATATTACCGCGATTAGTTACAATAATAATTATAACTCGAAATCGTACGAGGCTATTAAACAATAAAATATTGTAATAATCTTTAATCGCTTTATTGTTATCATTTTTTACAACGATGTTTATTATTATTATTTTTTCTGTGTACAACATTTCGTATGGAAATACTTGTCCAAAAGTTTCGATCAGTAACTTTTTGAAACCGGATTTGCTTCTAGATTGTACTGTAGAAATGTCATTTTTTGAATTTCTCAATTCTTCAATTTTTTTTTTTTTTTGGATAAAACTACTCGAAATTTGACAAAAACGACTCGGAAACCATCATTTTTTGATCCTAACTATATGAAAATTTCGTATTTCGTATTTTCGTATTTCCATACGAAAAAATGTACGCAGAAAAAAAAAAAATAAGCATCACTGTAAAAATACTAGCTTCTTCATTTCGTTCAGAATCCAAAAAAAAAAAAAAACTGCGTGACAATTATACTATCGAATATAAGACGTAGTTATAAAGCCAACCCGTGACAAGGATTTTCACATTTTTTGGTTCGTTTTTGGTTCTATGTAATAATACGACTAGGGACGGATTTACACTATTGCCGCCCCTAGGCAACTGATTTTTTTTTTACAATATGTGTAAGACGTGATTTTTGAAAAAGAAAAAAATTTTTTTTGACTAAATAATCAATTTTTAGGTTTAAT
>JAIPRM010008353.1:0-16003 GCA_025469315.1 Stegophylla sp. TES_Ste_2020
TTCTTATATTATTAATTTCCTTTGTTCAGAATCGTTTTACTGAAGAAATGATTTATCGTTTCTTTAAAATTTAATACGCCCGTCAAGAGAATACCACCCGTCGTGCGAAGTATGTCCGGCTTTTTGTAAATAAAGATTTTTAATATTAATCAGTAAAAGAATGTATTATATTTTATTGTCTTTATTTTTCTTAAAGGAGTCTAATATTTCAGGCATTATATTTTGTGACGACTAGAAATAACATTAAAATCTATCGAGGAATTAAAAGAAGAAGAGAAAGAATTCGTTACAACTTGGTTGTAATCGTAAAATGCTGGACATATTTCGCACTATGGGTATTGAACCTCTAATGGGATACTCTTGGTGGGCGTGTTAAATTAAAATATTTTTTCAATCAACCTCTGGTAAAATGTTTAAATAATAATTTGTCCGTAAAAATTTTTATTGTGCACCAAAATATTTGCAATGTGATACTTCCCCTAGGTACCAAGTTTCATAAAAATCGGTTGAACCAATTTTTTTAATGTAGTTTTGTAAAAGTATGTAATTTAAAGTAAAATTAACGAATTTTGTCAAAATGCTAACTTTAAATAGTGGCGATGAAAAAAGTTGAATTACGATTTTCGAGATTTTTTTTGGTCAATTAAACACATTTGTGAGTGAGGTCATATTAAATTTTGATATCTTAATATCAAAAATTAAAATTTTTATGGAATAATAACTTACAAAAATCATGAAATTTCCAATATTTTCATAATTCTATATTTAATTTAAAATTGATCAAATGTTTGTGAAAATATTATGAAGTGTTCTTGTCATTATTATTAGTAGTTGGTGAAAGTTTCAAGTTTCTAGATACATCATTTTTGAAGTATTGTTAAAAACAAATTTCAATTTTATGAAATCTCCTGTTAAGCATAGTTTGCCGTTTTTTGTCAATTTTTCGATAGATTTTCGTCGTTTTTAAAAAAAGTGGTAGAAAAAAAATTGATAAACGACCTCTTTAAAGTAAAATTTAGGTTTAATTTCAGAACTATAAAGTTACTAATCGAAACTTTTAGATTAGTATTTCTATACAAAAAAGTTTTTCCAGAAAGAGAAAAAAAAATAAAGATAGACATCATTGTAAAACCATTAGCTTTTTCGCTCTGCTCAAAGTTTAAAATCTGAAATATTGTGATGTTATGAAATCATTTTTTTTTTAAATCATCGACAGTTTATTATCAACACCAATAGGTACTTATTAAAAAACTAAATTGCAATATCAATTTAAATATTTGTGTATAGGATATACCTATTTATAATATATACGTACTTATAATAATTTTTTGTTGAACTTAATTTTCAGTAATAACCCTTTACTAGGGGTGTTTTAATGAACAATCATTTATTTTAAAGTATTTTCGTCAACTTTTTTTCAAATCCATTCCACAGTTATTTATTTTCTGTCTCAGAGAATATTAACTTCTTTAAAATCATTAAACTTTATCAATACCAAAAAGAAAATATAATAAAATATATTTTACATAATATATCTTTCGACGGTTGATTCACATAAATTGTTTATTATTTTACATTATTGTTAACAGTCGTACTTTTTCTTTACTTTTTTTTAGTAAATAATCTTTTCATATCTTATTTTTGAAAGCTGGGTTTGAAGTTTTTATATAAATGCATGTATATTTATTGTCGTTGATATACCTAATACCTCGCCTAATACTAATTCGTGTACCTTATAGGTATTATATAGTAACTGACTTTTACAATATTATATTGAATGTTAATTATAATAATAAACATATTTTTTCAAACTACTTCACAAAACATTAAGATATTCATAAATACGAAACAGAATGTAAAATACCCTAGATGAATATAAAATGTATTATATTATACTTACTTTATTCCATGCAATTATGTACTTTTTACAAGCACACGCTCTCACACAATTATCGAGTACTTAACATTATTCAATTAATAACATTATTAAATAACACAGATGATAAGTAGAAAGTCGAACATACTTCACACCATAGGTATTCTTTGCTTCTTGTATGAAATATTCTTGTTGAATGTTTTGAATTTTAAAGAAGCCATAAATTATTTACATAAAAAAAAAAAATAAATAAAAAAAAAAAATACTGAACATTATTTAAATAAAAATTAAAAACACATTTCATTTAACATTTAACATTTAGAGCGAAGAAGCTAGTGTTTTTACAAAGATGTTTATTTTTATTATTTTTTTTTATGTGTACACGTTTTTATATAGAAATAATTGTTCAAAAGTTTGGAACAATAACACTTAAAATTAGAATTCGCTTCATTTAAGTACTTTTGGGAGGTCATTTTTTGAAATACAGAAAAATTTTTGGAAAAACTGCCTTATATTTGACAAAAACGATTTTTAAACTTTTTTTTTTATTCCAAACTTTATGAAAATTTGATTATAGATAGACTACGATATAAAAAATATTTTGGTGAAAGAAAATGTTGAAAATGTGAAAACATTTAGTTAAGAAGAAGGATAAAGGCAATGCAATTACTATAAATATTTATCATTGTTTTTTTTATTTTTACTAAGGTGTTCATGATTATTTTTTCTTTTTCTAAGGGGTTCTTAGTATTCGGTATCGTAAGTAAATTATTACTTCCGAATCTTGTGTGTGTACGTGTATGTGTGTACTTGACCTGTTACACGCATCTTTTGTTGCCAATCGAAGTGTTTTTTTTTGTCTATTATCTAAGTCTGGGCGATTAGAGTCTGGCGCCAGCAAAAAATAACACAACGTCGTCCTTCATGAAAAAATAATAATAACGGTCGTATGCATAATTTATTTTTAATTATTTGGTATTACGTATTACATTACATGTACATAATATTGCTTCAGTAACGGTACAAGTCTAGAAATTAATTGACTTGAAATCGGTAAAAGCTGCGCGCGTTCGCGAATGTTGCGTCCGCCCTCACTTGTTTTTACAGGTCGAGTGTATTTATTGTATATTATGTAGTCAATCATTAGTGTAACTTGATAATGTTATTCGTTTAACTTTTATAAGTTTGCCCGAACGTGTTTTATACTACTGATATTTTCCACTTTTTCTGAATATAAATATGGTGATTAAAATAATTTTATGAAACATTTCTAAGAACCGTATTGCTTGACTTCTACAACATGCACCATGTTATTTCCATGAGATCATATGGAACTTCAAGGTTTTAAAGAAGACCCTAAGTGGCGAAAAAAACAAATTTAACATATAGGGGCTAGGCTCAGACCATATAAACTAGAGAGCCTATATAATATATATATATACACTATTACACTATATGTGTGTGTATATATATATATGTATATATGGGCTCTCTGATATAAACCAACCATTAGTTTGTATTTCCTTTTGAATCGAGTTTTGAATATTAGTAATCCTAAACTATTCAATAACTTTTGTAGTATTTTCGATTTTATTTTCGTCTTTAATGTTCAAAAAACGACCTTTCATATTATATTTTAGAGTTTACTGGTATAAAGCGGGTATAAAGTTATTGCTACATTAAATAAATTAAAATAATATGGAAATACTTGTTTGCCATTTACTGAATTTAAGCGTTTTGCGCTGTATCCAAATCATTATTATTTTTTAATTATTTTTCGATTACCATCATTACAAACTCTGCGAATTTTATAAACACCGAATAAATTCCAAAAGTTATCTTTTATACATTCATTTTCAAAATTATCTATTAAATATATTGAAAATATTATTATAAAAAAGAATAAACAAGAAAGCCGAACATACTTTGTACCACGGATATTCTTCGCTCCTCGGGTCAAATACTCTTGATGGGCGTGTAGAATTTTAAAGAAACGATAAATCATTAATTCAGTAAGACGATTCTGAACGAAGGAAGTTTTATATTACTAGTTCTATATATTGAACAGCTTACTTCGCATGACGTTTTTAGAGTTTGATAAAATATTCACGCTAGTCGGTCAAGTAAGTTACCTAAATTACCTAAGACATTAGGTAATTACAGAATTACATGAAGCATTAGATAATTATAATGTATCATTTATATCATAATAATTTGAAAAGTTAATTTAAGAAGGTTGTATTATCTTGAAAGCTTCCGGGAACCAACTCGTATGTTACCTGTAGACAATCCGGGAACCAATTCGATAATTGGGAACCAATTCGATAATTGGGAACCAATTCGTAGTCGTCCGTTCAATTGCCCGTTTGTGCGTTGCGTAAACCTTGGCCTCGACGTTTACTGTACAGACGTTATTTCTTCTCACTCAGCAGCAAATCGGTGTGCTTACCTTATTATTTCTCTCCGATTTTTCGCCCTTTTTATCGTATATTATAAATTTATATTTGTGTACATGGATCTCGTTAACACCAAGTCCTAACTGACCGCTTTTTTACGACTGTGCATAAAAGAAGAAAGGAAGTAATCGCTTCCATTATGAGCCTACACTACCCAGTTCCTACAACAAAATACCCTTCCCCTCGTCGTCATGCTGATGTATCGTATTTCTGTTCTAGCCTGTTGATATAATGGAATTTAGGACGGTTTTAGGTAAAGGTCCGGTGATATAAATTTGTAGATTGTGTAACAGTGCTCTGGGACTACTTCAGGATAGTAAGTTCACGTTTCTATATTAAAAACGATTGTGCAATTTCAGTCTTTTTATTAAACAATATCGGCTGCTACGTGATGTTATGTAGACCTTATTTTCGTTGAACAGTATGCAATTATTTATTATCGGTTTACCTATTCAAAAGTATTGCTAGTATCACCAATAATAATTAAATTTGTTATTTGCCCGGTTATTATTATTATCATTTTTTTTATGTGTGCACCTTCATCTCGTCTCGACGTTTAATTTATAATTTTATTGCTTTTCTCAGAAACCCATTAATCTTATCACTTTTAAAATTTAATTCGATGACACTTTAAATAATACACGTGTGACAATAATGTTTTGAACCCCTTTAAAAAGACTTAAACATTTGTTTTAAAATGTAAATTCACCAGACTGGTTTAAAGTACAGTCGATATATATTAATTATATTTGTTGTCTAGCCTGTGCTTTATTGTTTTGGTGACTGTGAGATTGTGAGCAGAATGGAAGGATCTAGTCATCTAGTGGTTCACCCATTATATTAACAATAGTATATAGACTGAATTATATTTTCGCGAAATGTTGACCACTTTTGAGACAAGTATAAAGTTTTGGAAATATATTTGTTTTTTTAATTTTTTCTAATTAGTTTTTAAATTCTTAATATGAGCTGAAATTTGATATACTATAAAATACTAGTTATAATATATTTTTTATTGAGCTGAAAAAAATTATTATTTAATTTATTTTTCTATTAGTGTTTAAAAATTGAATTTTTACGAAACAATTTTTTTTTATGTAAATCGTTTTCTTTCAAAACCTCGTTCAATTTTTTATTTTAAATTACGCCTAATATTTTAATTGATTCAAAGATTTTCCGCATAGTTTAAGTTCTGAGTTGAGTGGAGAAGTTAGTGTTTTTACAATGATATATATATATATATAGGTATAAAAAAGTATTGACTAGATGAATAATATTTACAAGCATTTAAATTTTGAAATACGGCTGAAATGATTATTAGGTTATATAAAATATGGTAGATTTCTTTTTATTATTATTTTCTTACATTTGTAATTTGTTGTTTTAAGGATTTAAAATATTGTATAAGCTTACTCACATTCATACAAGGTGATTTAAGCCTGCTCACCATTTTTCTTGGACGTAAAAATGGAAAAATTTGGATTTTTTTTGGAGTGTTCAACTTAGTATAAAATCTATATTTCCATAACTTTTCTTCATGTAATTTTATAGATGTGTGGTGATACAAACTCTTTTTTCAAATGGCACACCCCTATTTTAGCTACTGAACTTTATTCAGGTAATTTTTCTGTAAATTTTGATGTATTAAAATCAAAATTCAAACAAATAGTTTTCGAACTATTCAAATTTTAAAAATAAGGACAATATTCTCTTAAAAAATAAACTTAATAAAAAACATATAATTAGACTCATAATATAATAGTTACGTGATTATTAAGAATTTATGATTTTACTAGTTAACACCTAATTAATTCCGCATTATTGTAAAATATAAACTACTCGTACGAATTTTGATTTCAATACATCAAAATTTACTGAAAAATTACTTGAATAAATAAACGTAGTTAAAATAGGGAAGAGGGTGAGCATGCTTAGTGAATCACTCTGTAGGATCTACTCACATTTATATTTTCGTTAAAAATATTTAAATTTTTTTCTGGCTATATGAATTTTAAATTTCAATATAGGTACACATTATTTTACGAATAATGACTTCATATTGATTATTTTGTTATTATAATGTTAAACATACTTAATATAAAACTGACAATTATGATTCTGTGTGGAAGTCCGTTCAAAATTGTTTTTTTTGAAGAAATTAGTGTCTTATTCATGGAGCTGAGTCTGTTTTTTCATCTTCGAACAATAATATTATGTCAATAGTATATTGACAAATTATACGATGAATATCTGTTTCAAGTATATCATAAATTTTGTTCATATTTTTTTAAATTGTACAAATCGCGCTAAGATATAGTTTGTGTTGAGTTCTGTGAATTAAATTCTGCACATTTTATTTGTAATGATATGATAATGAGAAATTATATCACTGATAAATGGTATCTACTTATCAGTTATAAAGTTTAGTTATGTTTGCATATTTCATGTTTTGACCTTGATATGTCATCCCTACCCTTTTCTATATGTAATGGTTCATCCAATGTAATATACTTAAAACATTTGATTAGTCCATTGGTTCATAAACATTTGCATACCACGGACCCCTAAATGCAGATATTTAATAATATCGAACCAGATGAGATTTATATTCGAAATTTAATGGCCACATGGTTAATTTTGGTTTATTCATATATAATACAGGTAAAAGTCTGATATATTATCATCAGGGTTGTGAATTTCACGCATTTGCATGTTTTTTTTTTGCTAAATTGTATAAGAAAATGGATTCGAACAAAATTTGTTTTGTGTTATTTATAATTCAAGTACGGAATCTTATTTTGCATATTTTTGCATATTTAACCGGTAAGGGCATATAAATGCATGATTTTGCGAGTTCCTTGTGTTATTGCTATTTTCTCAATTTAATAATAAGTTTTTCATTTTTAAAATTTCTTGAATTTGGACGACACAATTTTATTGTAATTTTATAGCGGTACTTTGTGGGAGGCACATGTGTTAAAACAGGTCTGGAGTTGCATGCTAACTAATCAATGTGTTCTATATATATATATGTATTTTTTTTTTTTAGGCAACGAAGAATAATAAAACATTGAAGCATTTATTTTTATTTTTTTAAGTCCATTTTTCAAAATCATTTTACAATTAAAATATTTATTAAAATAAAATACTTTTTCTTCCAGTATAATATGTAAGCACAATTTTTTTTCAAATTGCATATTTTGAAATTTATTTCATATTTTGGATTTTTTAGTGCATATTTTTTGCATATTTTGGATTTCTCAGTGCATATTTTTGAATTTTTAGTTCATTTTTTAAAGCTTATTTTATCTGTTTTTAGTGCATAAATGCATGTATATTTAACACTTTTTTAGTGCATGAAATTCACAGCCCTGATTATCATTTAATTTTGAATAAAAATTGAATATTCTATTTAATTAAAAGGTTATTGATTTTTTAATGTGTTGTAATCTATTATCGTTGTTTTGAAAATGACATGCTCTTTAGGTTCTTTATAGGGTTGGGATACGTCCTGATTCGGCGTGACATTCACAATTTTTTATATATTTGTTCCGCGTTCCGCGTCAATTCTTTGCGAGATGCGTGTCACGATTTTTATACCTTTTTTTTTGATTTTTGTCCCGTGTCCCGTCTTACAAGCAAGCAGGACCAGAAAGTCCCGATTTTTTTACAATCACTTTTATCAAAATATTTGTAGCGTCTAAAATTAAAACATTATTGAAATGTTTTTAGTTTAAGATTCTGAACAAAGTGAAGAAGCTGGTGTTTTTACAACAATGTTTATTTTTTTCTTTCTTTTTTTCTATGAATACTTACGTATAGATCTACTTGTCCAAAAGTTTTAATCAGTAACTTTTTGAAATCGGATTTGCCTCTAGTTGATAGCTTAGGGTGGTTTTTTTGAAAATCTCAATTCTATTGATTCTATTGATATAAAAATCTTCTTTTTTTTTTTTTTTTTGGAAAAACTACCCAAAATTTGAAAAAAAGACTCGAAAACCTTCATTTTCATATTTTAGAGGTTTATGCATATTTAAAATTTGTTTCCTATATTGACGTAAATCCAAAATTTTTTAATAATTTACAACATTATTTATGGATAATTATTGTTCAAAATGTATTGATAAAGACTATTAATTAAAAAACTTCGTTTTGAGCAAAGTAAAACAGTTATTTGTGTAGTTATCTGTATATGTCACAAAAATGTATCCAAATGTATGAATACTCTGTAAAAATAATTTGAAATGGTCGAAAATATTAATAGTTTTCCGGACTATTTTATTCAGTTAATTGAATTATTTAATTTTATTTATTCGTTAATAACATAAAAATTTCGAGTAATAATATTTTTTTCAAATATATATTTATAAGTGCTTCTTTTTTTCCTTTTTTGTACATATTTTTAAATGAGTTGTAGCATATACAAGCGCAAATTTTTTATTTTTTTTTAGTGCTATTGGTCCCGAACCTTGCTTATAATTATTTTTGCACTATTATTGGTAGTTCATCTTTTTTCTAAGGTGTTTACTCGGGTGTTTATTTTAACTAAATCCGTAGTAAGACAATAGTAATCCTGCTCTGTAGTAAGACAATATAATAGGCACAATTAATTAAATATTTTCTTTCCGTAATATTGGTTGGAATATTATAGATTTGAATAATATATAGGTTATTACAAATAAAACACATACATGTTTATAATTTATGCAAATGTGTTGAGTAAAATAATATGCGTAAAAATTGTGTATTTGACATGATTACTAAACTTGATCGATAGCATGACATATTATTTTAGCACGTGAAATGTAATTTATGAGTGCAAATGTTACATATCGGTAATCAGTACTGTGGTTAGTTCACATATGTTCGCTATTTGACAATCATCATAAAACATAATATTTTGAACTTGAACTGCTAATGATAACGTCTTAAAAAATTATATATTCTTAATTCTATGTAGAAACTGTATGATAAATTATTGTTGTAAGTGATGATAATTGTTTACAATAATTCGAATACTTTTTAATACGATCAATGTACGTATATTGTATTTCTCTAGTCATAACACCAATAATTCCAAATAAATGTTGTGAGTGCGTTTTGTTGTTACTATCGACTTTATTTAAAATGAATATTGTTATTTAAATACAAGTATTTTTCTCTTTTGAGGAAATAGTATAATATTTTATTATTTAAAATATAATCAGTAGTTTGCCTAACTATATAAACCATGAAAATTTGGGATTGACTCATGTTTTATCGTGTTTTATTATCTTACCTATCTAAATAATAGAGTTAAATGGTATTCTTTATTTGTGCTATTCCGGTAATAATCTTCGACCTACTGCGGAAGAAGGAGGATAATATGTTTAGGTGTAATGGTATGAATGAATTTAGAGGTAATGTATGAATGTATATCTGTATGTATGTATGTATGTATATATGTATGTATGTATGTATGTAAGTATGAATGTGCGTTTTCAGGTACCGTTTAAACTATTAGACCGATTTTAACGAATGATGTGTCTCTAAATACGTTATAACTTAGTGTTATATACTATTAAAAACAACCTTTTACCAAAAAACTAACTCGCCCCTCCTCCCAAAAAAAAACCGACCAAAAAATAAATCAACTAGCTTAAATTATCATCGTAAGCAACGGAAACATTTCTGAGATCAAAACACACCCTCGTCCTCTATTTCTCAAAAATGTTTGTATGTATGTTTCTACCTACCACTAAGCAACTGAAAAGATTTTGTTGAAACCGTTATTTTCAACCCATCCACCAAGAATATCTGACCCGAGGAGCGAAGAACACTCACGGCGTGAAGTATGACCGGTTTTTTTGTCTATACTTTACTTATCTTTGCTATGCTTTAATTCATTTCACTTTATTTTACTTTTTTTTATCCAATAAATAAAGAAAAAAAAAAAGACAATTTTACCAAAAAATAAAAATTTTATGAGAAAAAATGGGTTAGAAAAAAATTCAATTCAATTTTTAATTTAATAAAAAAAACAAAAAATCATCAGATGTTCGCATCTAAGCAATTCATTTTCTACTGACCTACAGCTAATGATTAATTTGTTGAGTATTTAAGTTGTTGACTTTTTTTTTTTTTGCTCGCTATGAACCTCCTAAAAAGAATTTTATGATTATAGTTTTAAAAATATTTTCGTCCATAAGCTAGAGTTCATTATTCCCAAAATCAAAATACCATAAATCTTTTGTTATTTATTTAGTTCTACAATTATTTTACTTTAATTGGTAATCGTTTTACCTTGACTAAATTATTCGAATAAATATGAATGTAAATTAATGAAAAATATGAATGATAATAAATCTTGTTATTATGTTCTTTGAATTGTATGTTATGAAAAATGTTTCACATACCAAATAAAAATATTTCAATCTTGTTTTTAGTTTGTTTTCTTTTTTTAAATTTTTGTTTAATTCTAATTGGAAGGCTAGTAGGTATACTTGTATTTTGTCTAATTTATTGTTAATATTATTCAATTCAGAAAATCTTTGGCATATATTATGTATAAAAATATTATAATTTATGCAGAATCCACTTTTTTCGAAAAACAATTTCCTATGTATGTATTTAATACGAGTAGATATGACGTGTATACTTCGTTCGGGCGTGCGTGTATTCATGTGTATCGTGTGTGCACTGTTTATAAACTGTTTCACTTTTCTTTAAGTTCAATTAATCTAATGTGCATGTTCCAAATGATTTCCAAAACGTTTAGAAATATGTCATTGAGAACAGTTATTCAAGAATCGCCAGTTAACCATCCAACAAAAAATTATCAAACGTCTTTTGTTAGCCGGAAGTTTGTCCAATTTTTCTTTTGAGGGGCGGGCTATACATTTAAACAATCGTAATACGTTTATTTATTATTTTATTGTTATTGTTTTCTGTTTAAAACCAGTTAATACAATACGAATCAAGAATAAAGTCAGTGACCGATATTAACCTTGTACAGTTTAGCTTAAAAGGTTACACACGATTATACCTGTACACGCGAAATGTATGCAAATGGGATTTTTTTTTCATTTGTCAACGCGGCGTCGTGTCATACGTCGTCGGTTAATTTTGTTTTGAATTAAGTTCAAATGCGACTATACCGAATACGTTTCTGTACTTCACGTGCGTTCATTTTTATTTTTTAACAATAAATTTCGTTTGTTTTCACACGCTCGACTGCATCAATACGCAAGGTGGTACTTGGTACATTCCATGCCAAATTTGGTTGGATTCCTGGTATCTCATTTAGAAATACCTCGGACTACTTACTTTTCACCCGCACTTACCTGAAGTACCGGCAATTCATTACCTCTCTCCACTACAACTCACAACGGTGACGGTGCGGCGTTTAACTAAATTGCAGTTGTGGCGTGGACCTGCGAGTAAAAAATATTTCAAATCATTGTAACATAATATTTTCGTTTATCACTGACTGATTAAAAAATAAAATAAATTCCAACTAAGTAAGTCTGTCACTGTGCATGTGTGTGAAAGTGACTGATGTCTAAAACATTTGACGGGCTTATTGTATTTATCTATTTTATACTGTTCACTGTTTGCTTAACACATATATCAAACGCATGTTCAATGGTTTTTAAACTTTATTTTTACACAGACAACTTAAATGGATTTAAGCATTTGTATATTTCGGTTTAAATGTATAGGTATATGATTTATAATTTTATTATTATGTCTTAAAGCAAAAACCAATATGTCTTTCGTAGAATTAAACAAATAGCTGTATTTTATTATAACAAATTAAATAGTTTTAAAATATAGGTATTATTAAAATATTTTTATAATAAAATAAAGCTGAAATAAATTTTTATCAAGCGTTAATTTATAATTATCATATCAATATGAGTTTTATAACACTAACCGAGTTAAATGGCTAAACTTAAGAACAGTAATTAATTTGAACGTTGTAAGAACTTTAATAGAGAGGGATACGACCAGCTGTGTATGTTGGTAGGAACTTGTTATCTTTTATACCGTAGTGCGAGGATCAATGTGGTACTAATTATATGAAACAGAGATGGTCTGTCAATGATGTTTCGTTTGAGTAAGACTCTCCGTCAAGAATGTTGAGTATAAAAAAAATGTCATTAAAATATATGTACCGTCTCGTTGAGAGGGGAAACAACGACTAGGAAATAATTTCCATAGTGCGGAGGTGCAGGTGAATAACCTCGGGGGGCCAAAACATGTAACACATATTTTGTAGTATAGTATTAAAGGTACCATGCTATACTTGTATTTAATATATTTTTGGATTTACCGAATTGCCCAGATTGATTGACGATTTGTCGATTAAATTGTTGTCAATTTGTTAGATTTTATACTCGATTTTATATTATTCATTATTACAAGTTTCAAAACCGAAAAACTTGCTTTTCCACTCGTTTCAGAATGTTTATAAATATATGAGTTTAAAATACGTTATTTAGGTGATGTAAATTAATTCGGTATATTGTCTCGTATTTTCTGTATGTCGCGTGTAGATCAATGCTACTAGATCAATGACTTTATCAATGCATTTTTGCTTTTTTACCACGGTCTGCAGTATGTATACAATGCTCATAGATCAATTCAAGCATAGAAATATTACACTTATTAGTTATTATACATATTATGTGATATACTGCTGAACCACATATGCCAAATATAGTGACCGTTGTGTGCTTCCAAATATTGTTTGATAATTAATAAGCATAGTATAAAAATATATTACCTACGTTCGAACCAACCTATACATTGACCGAAGTCTGGAAATTACGAAACTGGCCACAACGGTTGTTCACATAATAATTCATTAAGGCCAACAGTTTGGCCGTGATCTTTAGAGTGAGAGAGCACGTCGTTCAATAGTAGTTATGATTTGCATACTCCGCGCGTACGGTGTAGGGGATAACTCTATTCGAGGGCACAAGAAAATAATAGTAACGAAAAAAAAAATATTCTTTTTTATTTAGATTATTTATGTTACCGATATTGTAATGGACTACAAAATGTCTAAACAAAACTTGATTTCAAAAACTCGTCTTTTACATCTGCGAACAATCGTATGTATATAGTGTTATATACGTGTGTGAATTATACGCTAACGTTTTCTCTTGCCTCTTCTCTCCATCACTTTGACTCTCTACGCTCCTCTCCTACCAGGCATTATACATTTATAGCACTATCCAGACGGGCCTTGAGACGTTTTCAGACGTGATGACGTAGCATGCATGACATAGTTACAATGTATTCCTCTATGGCCTATGCCATCACGCGTACAACACGTACGGGGGTGTTATATTTATTGGAATCGTTTACACACACACATTTGCACATTCATGTTCGTTTGGCCTTGAAAAGTACACTGTCGGAAAAAAATTCCACCAGCGGTCGATGTATTTTGGCAAATTATTACGAATTTATATACCTATATATATATATTCTTAAATCGCAGCTTTCTCCCTTTTTATTTATATTAATTTTATTTATACGCTAAACGTGGTGCAGTGTATTTGACGTTCAGGCTGTATACGTAAAAATAATATAATATGTGGTATTATGCGTATAGAAATTATTATTCTTTTCTTCGTAACCGGCTGGTTCGTCACGATTTGATACCCGAACGGTGTTCATCAATTAATTTATAATTTATTATTGATTTATTATTTGTTCCTTTTATAAAAATGTAAATGTAATAAATTTAACAAAATAGATTGATTTACTTTAACAATTTTATCTTAAAAAACATGGTTAACGTTAATTTTCAAAACATCATTGTCCAGATTTTTATTCGTTAGCATTCAAGTAATAAAATAATTAGTTATTTAACTAATCTAAACAATCAATTATTTAATTATAAATAATTATAATTCATAAATTTCTAAGTAAATTGCAATATTTAATTATTCAATTAGTCGAACTTATTACTAATGAATAAATTTTAATAATGAATAAATACCGTTTTTTTCGGGGTAATTTAAAATTTCTAATTGCTATACTTTGCATGTGCATGGAATATAGAGTACCGTAGATAAAGTGTATATTTTATACTT
This sequence comes from Stegophylla sp. TES_Ste_2020, assembly GCA_025469315.1. Taxonomy (NCBI): domain Eukaryota; kingdom Metazoa; phylum Arthropoda; class Insecta; order Hemiptera; family Aphididae; genus Stegophylla; species Stegophylla sp. TES_Ste_2020. The sequence goes on from JAIPRM010008353.1 coordinate 14,421, forward strand.
CTTGTCTGACTTTTGTTACCTTTATGGTTACCAATTCTACTTTATATAGCTTACAATATTAATAATACATTTTGAGGTCGACTCTATTGAGTTATGCCATTATTATTAATACTCATAAATTACGTAAGTTTATAATCTAGGAAATTAGCCTGTTCATCGAATAAACTTTTTATTTCGTATTTGATAATACAATTTATTTGGGTTGAAAACAATCGAATTGTATACAGTTGAACATTGGTATTTTTTTCTTGGGATGATCAAGTTTTTCTGCTTATTCATAATTTAAAATTAATTTATTACTTACCAGTCAATAATATAAAAATATTACAAATAATTATACACGGTATATTTATTGTTGAATAAGTCACCAATAAAATATGTGCACAAAAACTTGCTCAGCCTATAAATTACGTTTTATACTGATACCTTTTCTTCTTTGTTATCGACCTTGTATACTTGTTTAGTGAACATAATCTGCATTATAAAACATCTTATTTCGGTTCGGACTTGATGAAGAATTAGGTATTCTGAAAATGACAATACATAAATATCAAATCTTAAAGGGAAAAAAAACAAATAATATATATATATCTTTTTAATTTATGATCAACATAATATTTCTCCTTACGGTGAAACGCCGACCTGGGTCACGTCAGTTTGGTTGAAAATGTTATTGTTAAATGGTTTAAGTCTCCACTTATGTATATCATTTTGTAATAATAATAATTTTGCACCGCGGAAAAAAATTAAACGGAAAAAACCTCGTGAGTTTAAACAAGTTACTGTGTATGGTCGTAAAAAAAAAAAAAATCAATTTTACGACTTTCGTGCGTATATAATGTTTGGAAACAATCGAGTTTTGTCTTTGCCGCCTTTTTATTCTAATTGCTTACACTGGTGTAAACGTTTTCATTCACACGCCGAGTGGTTTTCATTGAAATCGATTTATTTATTTTTATGTAAAATGTATTTAAAGTCTCAATAAACCATGTTTATACTTACAAGTGTTCCATAACAACTTAACGGATGTTTACATAGATATTAATGATCGATCCGTTCTATTAATGTATATTATTTCCTTACACTCTCTTGTAATATTTTCAGGTCACATGATAACGCTTATCGTTATTAAATAATATTATCAGTTTCCAAACATTTTAACTTACAAAGAAATTACTGCATGTTACACATAATTTGTGATATTTTATTGGAATTTTTTTAAAAATTAAATACAAATTAATGCTTATAATTTTTTTAAATCCTATTTAATAAAAAAATGTCAAACTGTGTTAGAATAAATCAAGTATTTAGTGCGCTATAAATGATATATTCAAAACTGGTTTTAATATGGAAACCTGAAAGCTTTTTAGTTAAGTATCGTGAAAAACTGGATGGTTTGTAGATAAAATTAAAAAAAGTGGACATACTTCGCACGATGGGTGTACTTCGCACGATTGGTGGTATTCTCTTGACGGGCGTATTATATTTTAAAGAAACGATAAATCATTTCTTCAGTAAAACGATTCTGAACGAAGGAAGTTAATAATATAAAAAAAAAAAAAAAAAAAAAAACGGTCAGTATT
>JAIPRM010008354.1:0-16002 GCA_025469315.1 Stegophylla sp. TES_Ste_2020
TTTTTTTTTAAAAAACTACCAAAAATTTTAAAAAAACGACTCGGAAATCATTTTTTGATCCGAATTTTATGAAAATTTAAACATAGATAGAAAATCCTATAAAAAAGATTTTGGCGCAAGAAAATTTTGAAAATGTGAAAAAAAATTTTGATATATATATATTATATATTAACTTCCTTCGTTCAGAATCGTTTTACTGAAGAAATGATTTATCGTTTCTTTAAAATTTTGTACGCCCGTCAAGAGAATACCACCCGTCGTGCGAAGTACACCCATCGTGCGAAGTATGTCCGGCTTTTGTTAGTTTTTAATTCATAAAATTTTATTGTATGGATATTAAAAGCTGAAAATTTAATACAAACATACTTATATGTGTAATTAACAGTCCAAAAAAATCTTTAAAAATGTAATTCAACTTTTTTTTAATAAACGTTGTAAGTTAGTATTTTGACGAAATTCGTTAGTTTTACATAAAATTACACATTTAAATGCATATAAAAAATAATTGGTTCAACCGATCTTTTCTTTATGAAATTTGGTACATAGATAGAGAATTACATTTCGAATATTTTGGTGTAAGAAAATTTTTCACTGACATATAATTAAACATTTTACAAGGTTTTTATTAAAAAAAAATCGGAAAAATTACTATAGATATTATATTAAATATGTATTATAAATAAAAAAAAAGCCGGACATACTTCGCACGATGGGTGTATTTAACTTTAAAAAAACGATAAATCATTTCTTCAATAAAACTATTCTGAACAAGGGAAGTTAATAATATAAAAAATAAATGAAAAAAAAAACTGTTAGAAAAATGTCCAAAATTTTTTTTTCACATTTTCAAAATTTTCTTGCGCCAAAATCTTTCTTATAGGATTTTCTATTCATGTTTAAATTTTCATATAGTTCGGATCAAAAAATGATGGTTTCCGAGTCGTTTTTGTCAAATTTTGGGTAGATTTTTCAAAAAAAAAAAAAATTGAAGAATTGAGAAATTCATAAATGACCTCTCTAAAGTACAATCTAGAGGCAAATCCGGTTTCAAAAAGTTACTGATCGAAACTTTTGGACAAGTATTTCTATACGAAAAGTTGTACACAGAAAAAAAAAACAATAAACATCATTGTAAAAACACTAGCTTCTTCACTTTGTTCAGAATCTAAAACATGGATTACCTTGTTACTAATTAATAATATGGGCATTTGAAAAAAAAAATTAGTGAATTTTTTTTAAAGATCTATTGTTAGAAAAAATTTAATTCTATAAATAGCTCAAAACCCATTGTTTTTCATAAAAAGACCAAATTGCCAATTACACTAATTACTGAGAGGTTGACCATTTATTAATTTTAGATTCTGAACGAAATGAGGAAGCTAGTGTTTTTACAATGGTGTTTATTTATTTTTTTATTTTTTTTCTGTATATACTTTTTTGTATAGATCTACTTGGTCAACAATTTCGATCAGTAACTTTTTGAAATCGGATTTAATTCTTGTTGGTTCTTTAGAGCGGTCAATTTTTGAATTTCTCAATTCTTAATTTTTTTTTTTTTTTGGAACTTACCCAAAATTTGACAAAAAAGACTTGGAAGCCATAATTTTTTGATCCGAACTTTATGAAAATTTTAACAGAGATAGAAAATAATATGAAAAATATTTTGGCGCAATAAAATTTCGAAAATTTGGAAAAAGAATTTTCGACATTTTTCTAACATTATTTTTCTCATTAATTTTTTTTTTCCTTTATTTATAAGATAAAAAATAAGTAAAGTAAAATAAAGTAAAGCAAAGTAAAGTAAAGTAAAATAAAGTAAAGCAAAGTAAAGTAAAAGCAAGAAAGCCGGATACACTTCGCACCATGGATATTCTAGCTCTTCGGGTCAGATACTCTTGGTAAATGTGTTGAAAATGACAACCATTATTGATTTTTATATTATCAACTTCTTTCGTTCAGAATTGTCTTTTTAAAGAGATGATTTATCGTTTCTTTTAAATTTCACAAAACCCACCAAGAGTATCTTACCCGAAGAGCGAAAAATATCCATGGTGCAAAGTATGTCCGGCTTTCTTGCCTTTACTTTACTTTTGCTTTTTGATCTGCTTTTTAAAAGTAGATTTGTATTACATTTTTTATTTATATTGGGACATTTATTACCTCATTCACACATGGCGCGTACACACGCACACACACACACACACACACACATACATAAATATAGAATACCCAATATTATTAAATAATATTTTGTTAAATATATCCTTATCGCCAATTATTATTGTTATATAATATTTGAAGCTTTCATTCAGAATCGTTTTATTGAAAAAATGATTTATCGTTTCTTTAAAATGTAATACACCCACCAACAGCTTCTCACTCGAAGTGCGAAGAATACCCGTTGTGTAAAAAATACCCATGCGAAGTATGTCCGGCTTGTTTCATTTGAAAATGGTAGTAATAAATAATAATTTAATAATTATCAACATCCCAATATAAAATATTGCCATGATCTAAGCGACTGGTCGAGTCGGCAATTAATTTCGCGTGCAATTTATTTGGGGCACACAATATCGAGTTATGATACGTTGATAGTTGTTAACCTGGAAGATAATCACATGTTGAAACTTAAAAGATATGAACATTTTTTAAGAAATCAAGTTGTGTGTACAGATAAAATTTACGCTGTTGTAGTCCGTTCAGTTTTTATAGAGTGAAAGTTATTAAAAATGGGTGAAGTATAATATGTGAACTTGTTTCTTCGCTAAAGAGAGAACACTTATTAAACTTAATTAAAATTGTATACATTTTATTAACTATTTGGTAAAAACGTAATAATATATTTCTAAAAACATTATTTAATTTGAACTTATATTTTTATCATTTCAGTTTTGAAAAACATATTTTTATTTCATTTTAGATTCTGAGCGAAGTGAAGAAGCTAGTGTTTTTACAATGATGTTTATTTTTTTATTTTTTTTTATTTTTTTTTCTGTGTACAACTTTTCGTATAGAAATACTTGTCCAAAAGTTTCGATCAATAACTTTTTGAAACCGGATTTTTCTCTAGATTGTACTTTAAAAAGGTCATTTTTTGAATTTCTCAATTCTTCAATTTTTTTTTTTTTTTTGAAAAAACTACCCAAAATTTGACAAAAATGACTAGGAAATCATCATTTTTAGATCCGAACTATATGATAATTTAAACATAGATAGAAAATCATATAAGAAAGATTTTGGCGCAAGAAAATTTTGAAAATGTAAAAAGAAAATTTTGGACATTTTTTTAACATTTTTTTTTCTCATTTATTTTCATATTATTAACTTCCCTCGTTCAGAATCGTTTTATTGAAGAAATGATTTATCGTTTCTTTAAAATTTAATGCACCGATCAAGAGAATCCCACCCATCGTGCGAAGAACACCTATCGTGCGAAGTATGTTCAGATGTTTTATATATGTATTTGTATTTTAAATAATAATAATTATTAATATATTATTCATGGATACATGCTGCGTTACCATCGTAATGTTCATGACTTCATTAGGCTGGTGGATATAGTCATGATAGCAAAACAGTAAATCTAACCTAATCTAACCGAGGTCCTCAGAGCTAGATCAAGAAAGCAGATAAGTTTAGCCACTGGCCACAGAACGAAGTGGGCCACATTTAAAATGTTCTTTTCAATTAGACAACCCTACAATTTTCTTAGGTTTGTTAGTCTGTGCTAAATTAGATATTGAATGGAGTAAAGAAGCTAGTGTTTTTACGATAATATTATTTTTTTTATTTTTAGGTAATACGTTTCTGTATAAAAATACTTGTCCAAAAGTTTCATAACGCAAAAGTTTTCATAAAGTTTCATATCAGAAATTGCATTAGAGTGCTTCAAAAAGGTCATTTTTCAAAATTTACTATAATTTTTCCAAAAAAAGAAAAAGTTACTGAAAAACGTAGAAAAAATTTCAAAATATACCGTAATCAAGATTTTCATAAAATCAATTTTGATAATTTATCCATTCTCTAATGCAACTAAAACTAAAAAAAATCACCTGCTATAAAAACTAGTGTAATTCAGACGAAAAAAATTTTCAACAATTTTTTCCACTTTTGTCATAAAAATATAATTCTAGTAAATCTTGACTTTTGTATGTCTTTATCTAATAAAATCTCGAGTTTGTGATATTTTCATAAAACTTCATTCATATATTATGCCTAATAAATGAAATAATAAAAAATAAGACAGTATGAATATTGAACCTGAAAAAATCTAGTAAACCGTAAGGTAACTTAAATATAATAAATAATATAAACTTTTAAATTTAGATTTAGTATAAAACTGCAGGTCATTTTAACGTATAAAAATGATTTTTTCCAATTAAAACGCCATAAAACAATTAATTTTTTAATCAGGTAGAATTTTTTTTTTCGCCAAATATTATTTACATGTTTTTTACACATGATATAATTTTCATAGGAGTTAAATAAATTTCGATTCTAATTGGAGAGAAAAAACTAGTGTTTTTACAAAAATGTTTATTTTTATTTATTTTTTACTTTTTTTTCTGTATACACTTTTTCGTAAATAAATACTTATCCTAAAGTCTCGACAAGCAACTTTTTTTTAACCGACTTTGCCCTTAGTAGGTGTTTTAGACAGGCTATTTTTAACAGGGGTATTTCTCGATTCTTCATTTTTTTTTTTTTTTTTTTGAAAAACTATCCAAAATTTGACAAAAATACTCGGAAACCATCAATTTTTGAGTCAAACTTTATGAAAATTTAAGCATTTTATTTTTTCCGCTACGTTCCGGTTCAAAAAATAAAATAAAAATAAATATCAAGTAACCCTATTATAATAATGATTTTTACACTTGTTTATAGAGAAATATTATTATTATTTTGCGCCACGAGGGTTTCTAATTTATCGCGAACAAACGCTGCTGCCGTATAATCTATGAATCTCGTCATCACGAGATCTCTAAAGCTCGGGCGGTTTTTTGTCGATCGCGCACGGGAACGCCCGGCAGTGCTAGAAGTAACCAATCATCCTCAAATTAATAACACAAAAGCGCGTGTTCCAGACACACTTATAAAGTTGTTCTTAATGGAAGAAACTTCTTAAGCTCTTTCGCACTACGAAAACAATGTCGGGGCAGATATTTCTCTGCTCATACCCCGAGCGGGGGAGCTGCTTCGGGTCGTTTCACGAGGAGCATTCGAAACGCGCGCGCGACTCGTGTTAATCGACGGCCAAAACTTCGTGCCGTAAAAATTAACGATGCAATAGGTGGAAAAAAGTTATTAATTAAATAGATTAAGTCGTGACATTTTTTTCTCGCCGCAGTTTTAAACACGCCACAGAGACGACAAGTGTAGTAGTAGTAGTAGTAGTAGTAGTAGTAGTAGTAATAGTATACCACTACGCATATCGTAATACAGTGAAACTTCCACATAACAAACTTCCGTTTAACGACGTTTCTTATTTTATCAAATCGTTTTAAAAACTATGAATTTCATTGTTAATTGTGTATAAATTTATCTTGGTTTAATGCAAATCCATTATTTCTATATGACGAGCAAATTAACAAATATTATTTTTAAATTTATACATACTTAAAATTTTAGTGTAACCAATAATGATAAGACACCGATGGTAGTTAAACATAGCCGGTTGATTTTACTGAAACACTGCAGTCCAATATTGTCGTAAGGATAAGCATATGATAAAATAATTTTCAATTTTTGGCAAAAAACATTCTAATTAAGTATATAAAGGTACTAAAAAAAATTTTGTCGAAAGAAATAATATTTTGATAAGTTTGTTAACAAGATAAACTAAAAAAAAAAATCTACAATTTAGAAAAGTAATATCTAAGTAAACGAAACTAACTGTTTATTTCTTTTAAATTAAGATGAAAAATACATTCCGTAAGTTTAGTTCAGATATAATGTAGCTTATATAATGTTATGATATATTATGTTGTTTTTTCAAATACAATATATAAGTACATAATATGTATATTTAGTTAATTTAAAAATGTCTATACATTTTAATGTATTTCTATTTAAAGAATCCCTTTATATTACGAATTTTTTGGTTGCTTTCGTTTTTTGTTATTCCAACAGATGGAAGTTTCACTGTAAAACTAGATTTTTTGATTATTTTCATTACGTCGTCGTAGTGTGATGGTATTTCCGTGTTATGTCCGTCCACAATATTAAACGTCATTGTAGGACTAAAAAAACAACACGCTGCAAGGGAAAGCCGGTGGGTATAATGGTATTTTTTAATTAATTCCTTCGTTTTGGGATGACGTGGAGAATCATTTCAATAATATTATAATAAAAATAATTGTGCGTGCAATCCCATTGGGTGCGTGTATTTTTCATTGTTACGATTGCGTATGTTTTACCCGATGAAACCAAGTACTGTAATGTTGGCGAACATATTTGAGCAAAAATATGTAATTATATCCATATTGTAAAGATAATTTTTAATTAAGCTATTTATTAGAGAGCATTAATGCGAATTCGCCCACATAATTTATCATTTCGTGGATATTTTAAATTTCGAGTAGAGTTGAGAAGCAAATGTTTATACAATGATCAAATATTTATATTTAAACTATTTTTCGTGCAGAAATACTTAACCAAATATTTTTTTAACTCTTTGAATCAAGATTTTCGTGTAGATGGTACTTTAAATATGTAAAAATGATTTTTAATTTCTCGATTAATATTGTAATATTAAATTTGCTGAGTGAAAGGTAATTTTTTTTTTTTTTTTTGTAATAAGAACAAACTTTATAAATTTTAAGTAAAATTGTCTCGAATATACTGAACCTTAGCTCAGAATAACTTTATTGAAAAATTATTTATCAATAATTCTAAATAGTTTTATTGAAAACTTTCCATAACAAGAATTTAATTTGTACATACATAATTTTTTAATTTTTCTCACATTACATTTTATAAAATAGTGTTAAATTGTAATGTGATATAAAAGCTAAGCTAACAGTATCATGCTAAAATCATAATGTAGAATTAATAGTACTTAGTCGTACTCATTTTTTTAGCAGTGAATAGAAGATTCATCCCATTCAAAAATGGCATGCAAAAAATTTTCATAGCTCGATAAAATCTGAGAAAGAATATCACAATTATCATATTAAATATGTTTTATTTTTATTCTCAACAAATTTATAAAAATTAAATTTAAAATTTATAAATAATAGTATCACATTGGACCGTTTCATAATTGTAGGCGAATTTCAGAAAATTAAATTTTAGGCCTGTTAAAAATAATTTGTTTGTTCTTAGTGTGTATTTCGAAAGTTGATAAAATTTCAGACACATAAAACTTATTATTTAATTTAGATTGTTTTGAAATTCAGCAACACTTGTTTTACTTAGAAGCAAATAGTTGGGAGAAATTGAATGTGATGATGTAGTATATACATTGACTGAAGATACCAGAATCATTATTTTAAAAGTGTGAAATGCTAATCTAAAACACTTATCAAAGAGAGTAAATATATCATTTTTCCAAATTTTTAATCGACTTGTTTACATGAATCATTCTTTTCAGAATTTAATTTTATTAAATCCGATATAAGGTGCTACCTGACGGGTGAAAGAAGTGACGCATGTACCTGAATAAAGATTTCAAATCATGATCGTAATATACGTAAATAAATTGGCATTAAGCGTACGATAAAAAAAAAAAAAAAAAAAAAAAAACACATTAAGAAAGCCAATAATTGCTTTTTGCCTTTTGTGTTTATTTGTTGTACGTTATTTATTTTATTAAATATAAATACACAATTTAATTAAGTATATTCTGATGTTATTTAAACTATCGTTGAAAAAATATTTAAATTTTTGGCTCTCGTGGTACGAAGCAATAGTACGAATCTTAAGAGTCAGGTAGTTAAATCGTACGGAATGGTACAATCTAATATATTACTGAATCGTTTAGAGACCACTGCGTGGTATAGCAAGAATACGCGATCTGACAATGGAGCTGCTGCAATTGATTTGTTTTTCCACACAGAAATGACAAGCGTGCGTACAGCTCGGTAGTGTATCGGGCGCGTTAATTCAATGTTACGAAACAATAACAATAATTCATAATCCACGGGGTGAAAAACATAATTATGTACGACACCTTCTCTTAATGGTGTCGGCCGAAACATTTAGAAGACAATTTCCGTGACATTCAGCGGAGGGGTCTGCGTGAGTAATCAATGAAAACGGGAAACAGTTGTTCGAAAAGTTTTATGGTGCACGCGGGCCCGGAGAAGTTTCGTAAAACTTCGTACGATAATACATAAATATATATATATATATATTATATTTATGCTCTCGGATAATAATGGAAATAGAAACTATATTTCGGAACAACAACGTTCCGACGGTAAGCTACCGTTTCTACTCTTGTGTGGTTTTCGCGTTTTATCTGAACCGAAAGAGATCCGTCTCGTGTGACGTTGAACAAAACAGTTCTCACGACGACCGGATATAACGTGTCTTAAGTTTTCATTATGACAGAACTGCGAAAACCAATTACTGTAATTATTTGATTTATTGATCAAAATGTACGTACGTACAATAATACGTACAATAATATAAAATATATAAATTATTATAAAATGATTTCTTTTCTTATAGAAGCTAAACTAACTATACTTGGTGTATTTTGAGGTTAGATATAGTGTAATTTTCATGTTTGAACAACCTATAGAGAATTTTTATACACACTACTTTTTAAGTACATGTATACGTTTATAAAAATTCTACCTTAAAACACTTATAAAAGAAATAAGAAATGATTTTTTAGATTTTTAAAAATCATTAATCATAGATTAATAATTAGTTTTGGAGTTACTATTAAATAACTAAAGTTGATAATACAATGAAACGACATAGTATGTTACCGTTCGAACTACATTTTCAATTCTTTTTTTCTTGTTTTTTTTATTTGTTTTAGGCTGTTTAGTATTTTATTGTCTAGATTTTGTCGTGTTATATCGTTATTATTGCTTACAAAAAAAGTACATCGTTTTTGATATTCTATATATTTTTTTAAATGTCGAGAGAGGAGGAGGGAGTAGAAATCAATTTTCTTATTTTATACCACGTTTGTATCAACGAAACCAAGCGAATCGTTGTTATAAATGCCGATCGACATCGTTCGCGCGATTACTGTGGGGCGGCAAAAATAATTACTGGTGTTCGATTACCACAGCTACTAGTCACGCGATGAACGTGAAAACAATCGTATAAGTACTTTATGTTTTTAACTTTTAAGTATACATTAATGTAGCCATATTTATAAAAAAAATAGGACAAACGATATAGATTACATTCTAAGAATAGAGAACTCTTACAAACTTTTGATAATTTGTTTAATAATTGTATAGTGTCTAATGTATTAATATTAAAATATTAGATTCTATTACTTTTTGTTGTGATATTGATTTTTTTTTTTTTAAATAATTCTGTCTTATAGAGACCATTTCGATTGATTGCCATTCTCTGTATTTGAATATCTTGAATCATACCGTGATTTATGAACTTAAACACTTAATAATTATATAGATGCGATGAAAAATGTTCTGTTAATTACTACATTAGGTACTTGTTGCCATTTCACACAGGTATAACTTATTAAATTGTTAATGAGAACGGTATTCACGTTTCGCATCTCTTCCGTTTCAGTAACTCCAAAATTAGTATTTCAATATCATCTTCCGGGAAATTAATAGCTTAAGATACACTAGATATTAAAATAACACTTCCATAGAAGACGGTAATATGCATACAACTTTTTTCTTTTTAATTTTCAAATTCTAATATTTTATTTAAACATTCACTTAGTACATAATTATCAAATTCTGATAATTTTGATAAATCTGTAAAAGATGAGTACTTAACTCATTCCTTTTGTTCTTGTACGCTGTTCTCAGTACTTTCTATGACGTGCATAATATAACAGGGATACAGTATCCCTTTTATACACCATGCGTACGCGTTACACGTTATATTTACTCCATAGGTGAATATTTAGGGGAAGGAGATGATGAGACCAGGCCCTTGGTATTCCACGAATTCTCCTCATAAATAGTTCTTATAAAACTATCATATACATTATACATATATAAATATATATATATTTAATTTAATTTTTAAATTATAAATTGTCCATTCTAATTTTTCGAAAAATTAGTTGAAAAAATATAAGTGTCAGGTAAATCACGTGGTGATAGATTGATATTGAAACATGATATTTAATAACCGGTATAACTGACACAGAATCGGATATTATTACCTTAAAACGCGTGAAACAATAAAACAATTTTTGAAACCTATTTTTTTCACACTATGTGAAAGGCGAGAACAGAATAAATATCCCGTATTTTCTTCATATAACAATCCATTGGTATCTAATCTGTCATTAAAAAAATTTGAAAAAATCTGTCTATTTTCAGTAACGATTTTTTTGAGGGTGTATTTAGTTTCGTTTATTGTTTAATTAATAAAAATAATATACTCGTAATAGTTGATTGGAATATTATACAAAAATTAAATTTTTTTTTTCATTAATATTAACATGTTTCATGTGTTGGGTAATAAAAGTAAAGTATAAAAGAATTTGGGGTGAAGGATGAAACTTCTTCAGATCACTTTGACTATAAAATATTACAACCTCATCTCTGCCGCTGAAAAAAAAAATGTATCAATCCTTCACATTTTACTCATAATCTCAGCGGTGGTATACACTATAGCTGATTAATACTTTGAAATAAATTCCGGGCAAGGGAGTATATTTTTCAGTCCAGTTTTCCAGGTAAGAGGTTTTCATTTCACTCTCCGATGATAGGGAAACGTGATCGTTTTTTTATGACTTAGCGTTTATTAATGTAATTATTATTATTACTCGATTTGAACTGACACCGTGATGAGCACTCAGACAAAAGGAGAGAGAAAAAATTTAGAAACGAATTCCCAATCGTATTATTTATTCAAACGACTCAGAAGAAAAGTGCCGGGAGAGGTTTTTTTTTTTTTTTTTGTTTTTGCGTCAAGTCACAATAATAATAATAATAATAAAGATGGAATAAAGGTTTCACAGTCGGTTAACAAAAGACCCGGAGCGTGAAAGTTTCATTTTTATCCCGGTGCGCGAACGATAATTAAAATAAAATAGATCATTCGGTTTTCGAAATGCAAAGAAATTCGTGCACTAGAACTTTTAGTACGCACCACTCCGGAGGAACGATTTCATCACAAATAATTTAATTAATTATCATTTTTTTTTTCTTGTCCCGTCCGTCCGTCTGTCTCATCCCAGTGCCGGCCGTCACCTGATGAAAAGAAAAAAAAGGCCTATAGCTCGGCGGGAACCCAGGGCACGCGCGCAAGCGTTCCAGAGTAATGGCGAAATTATTCGTTTACTTACTGCCGACCGAGGTTTATAAACGAGCTGGAATAAACGAACGTACTACTGTACTTATTACAATACTATAAACAGGTAAATACGTTCGGTCTTCTTTTTCACTTCAACCCGAAACGGGATCGCCTTGAACGACGTCGGTCGGCTTATATATAACTGCGATTTACGGGCGATCGGAAACGCGTTTGTTGCGCCCGCGAGCCATTAGACAAAACGAAAATATAATTCGAACGATATTGTTATTATTATTATTATTGTTACTACTATTGATATCGTCATCGGATAGTATCGCGCGCAACGATAACGTTGTCGGGATGCACGGACAAAACCGCGCTTTACCGAATAAATTAATTAAAGGAAGAGTTGAAGCCACGCCACCGTATCCGCTGCCGCAAGCGCCGGAACACCGAACTCGCCGAAAAACGTTCGTGGCGAACGCGCTTTGGTTATTTGCTCGAGACTTCAATCTTGTTAGCCACGCCACTTATAAATATTACATGAGCATACATATTGCATGTTGCCGCGGTGGTCCATTATTGAATTTAGAAAATTCCGGCCATTTATCCTTAACCCGAACGCCGCCGTAGCCCGGACTAATAATCGGATTGAGTGAGTGCAGGCGTGAGAACCGTTAGAAACGTAACGCTTCCTCCTCTCTTTTTCAAACGCTCACCACGCGCACGCGGTGTTCTTGTATATGTATATATACATAAAAATATGTAAGAAACACGAGTAATAATTTTCGACGTTCGACGGGGAAAAAAAAAATTGTAACGAAACGCCACCGCGGTTTTATTTGTTCACACAAAATATATATTTTTTTCCACTGCGTCGAGGCCGGCGAGAAAAAGCTAAGGAGAACGAGGAGAAGAAGAAGAAGACGACGACGAAAATATAGAAGTGAAAAACAATCCTCGAATGGGTTGTTGTTTCCCTGACGTGGGGGATACACCCCGCGCGCGTCTTCTAAATAAATATAAACAAACAGAATAAAATTGGTGCTGAAGTTTTCCATCAGCATAAAATACTGTATGTGTATGGTACAGGTTCTACCCTACCCCTGCTGTCTCGTGCACATAAGCTTCTTTCTGTATATTGTGTTACGAAATGTTTTGTATATTATACAAGCATACCAGCCACGTGTGTTCTTTCATTCGAAATACATATAATATATATATACCATAAACGCAGATGAGACGTCCTGGAAGAGGGGAAAAAGAAATTAAATAACGTCCCATACACCCCCGTGAGCGAATGAACAGATTTCACTTTTAGATGTGAGATTATTTTCTATAGAATTCTATATAATAATACCGCGTAAATGTGTAAAGCACGCGCGCGCGCACGCACACACACACACACGCACACTCACTCGCAGCCGTACAAATATTACATTATATACGTATTAAACGGTACAAAAGACATGTGGAATTATCAACTCTTGAGAATTATTAGCGCGTGTATTATCATCACGCGCGGACGACGATGACGATGACGACGACAATATAATAATATACGTTTGGAATTAGTTCTCACGAGAGACTGGAAAATGTTTTCTCATTTTCCCCGTCCATAACGTACAGCAGCGTGTTCGCGGTGCGTTGCGAAAATTATGTCAACAGTCAAACATAATATTATGGAGACGGAAAAAACCATAATATCGTCCGGAACGTTATAAAACGCATAAATTTCAATACAGCTCGGCCCTGCCTCGCAGGAAACGCCCCCACCCCCCGCGCTAATAGAGTAGATCCGCGTTTTGTAACAACAATAATAATTTCTGGTCGTCGGACACGTTTCCCAGTTGTTTTGTTTTGACACCGTTACAATAATATGTACACTACGGCTATAATAATTATCGATTTCCAACAAGTGATGGAATAATTTATTTATTCGTTTCCAATGCGCGAATAGCGAGTAGGTAACAATGGCAGAACATGCGTTTAAACGCAAAACGAAACGTAAGTTTGAACTCATCGGATATTCTACATTCGAACGGATTACTTACCACTCGATCTAATAAAACTACGGAGAAGCTTAGTTTTTGCTCATCTTGCAAATCACTCTATTTGCAATTTTATTTTTTTTTTAACAATAATGATCACTAAACAAGACCACTTGTCATAAATATCAGCTCTTTTTCGTATTTCCAATGACAAATTAAACGTTAGCCTAACCTAACCGATAGACGGAGAGAACGTTACGAATTTCACTGCTCTTTTCATCAATTATTCAGTGTCGTTAAAATAATCTATGACGGGGGAGAGATGGCCTCTCGTATATGGTCCCCATTTGTTGTGTTATACGGGTTCGACTCGGTCCGTTTGCAAAAACTTTCGCGTCAATGAGTCGCTCGTATATTATATTGCGGTGTTTAAGAGGGCACAACAACGAGCTGTTAAAACACGACTTCGCCGCATTTCAACGGGTGGTGATTTGTAGAAAGGTTGTAGAGCAATAATTTGTTGGTTTTTTTTCTTGTTTTAGCCAGAATGAAGAGAGAACTTTATCCTCGTGGTCTGTCAGAAGCTTTTTTTATTTAACTCATATATATATATATATAAACTTATTTATTCACAAACTTTATTTGCAACCACAAATGTGATAATTTCTGCTTCTTTTTAACTCTCCAAACAGATTAACCGCAGTACAAGATGAATAAAAAAGTGCAGAGAAAAAAAGTCACCGTGAAAAACATAAATTAAGTTCTTTTCTGTCCAACGACCGTTTTACAGACCGCCGCACTCAGAACGCCTACGAAAACCAATGCCTTCGTCTCGGACGAACAGTTAACCAACAGTAGTCGTTTGAAAGCAGTTCAAAAATAAAGCTCCAAAATGTTCAATAAATTGGTACACCGTTTTATGCTATCTGTTATCAGCGAAGCGACTTAAGTTTTGACTTGAGTCTCCGTGAAAATTTACGAGAGTCCAAGGTACCGCATACACTCATATACTGTCCACTATAAAGTCTTCGTTTTTCGTCATCAGACGCCACCGGAGTATTAAAAATGTTTTATTTTCGTTAAATTTTATATATTTTTATGACTAATTACACCTATCCATTTTTTGAATACATAAAATTATACTAAATCAAAATTAATTTGTGAATGTAGCATAATTCATTTTAGATTTTGAGTGAAGCAAAGAAGCTTATGTTCTTACAATGTTTATTTTTTTCATCCTCCTTTAAGAACTTTTTCTTATTAAAATACTTGTCCAAAAGTTTCAATCAGTAACATTATAACATTATAGATCCAAAATCACACCAGGATGGTACTTTTGAATTGTCATATTTCAAATTTCCTAATACTATCTCAATGCGTAAATTTAAACTACCAAAAATTAATTAAATGCAGTAAAATTCTGTAAAATTAGTCATAACTTGGATTTTAATAAATTCAATATTAATTTTTCGACATAACTTCAAAAATAATGAAATTAAAAAGTAGAATTTTTCATCAACTTCAAAAAAAAGTCTCACGCATACCTCATAAAATTTTCAAAAACATTTGACCAATTTTAAAGTATGTACCAAATCATTAAAAAATTGGAAATTTTTAGTTTTTTGTAAGTTTTTATTTTCATGAAATTTTAATGTCTGAATATTTAGACCTGAAAATTTAACACAATTATACCGATTTGTTTTATTAACGGCATTGAAAAAATCTCGAAAATCCTAAGTCAATTGTTTATTTTATAGCCATTTAAAGTTAACAATTTGACAGAATTCATTAGTTTTACATAAAATTTCACACTTGAATACATATGAATAATAATTGGTTCAGCCGATCTTTACGAAACGTGGTACATAGATGAAGAATGCATTACGAATATTTTGGTGTAATAAAATGTTTTACTTATGAATAATTACAAATTTTACAAGGTTTTGATTGAAAAAAATTGGAAAGAGTACAGAAAATTGTCTATAAATTTTAAATATTAAAAACTATATATAAAAAGAGGCGTGGATTACTTTGCTGTTAAATAATAACATTGGACGATTACTGGACATTTGAAACAAAATGTGGGTTTTATTGGACTGTATTATTAAAAAATAATACAATTGAGAAACTATAAATAGCTCAAAACCTAAATATAAGAACACCAAAATGCCAATAAAAGGATTGTTGATAGTTTATGAATTTATTAAAATAGATTTTTATTGCTTGTAGTATTTTTATAAAGACATGCCTTATTACCTAATACACACACACACACACACACACAAAATGCAATATCGAGTAACCTACATTATTGAATAACATATTTTGTCAAATATTGGCCTAATAAACATTTATTAATATTGTATATAAATTTTATTGTAGCTCTGATCAGAATCATTTTGTTGGAGCAATGATTTATAATTGCTTTAAAATCACTAAGAGTATACCATTAGGAGGAGCGAAGAATACTTTTGGTGCGAGTTATGTCCGGCTTTTTTTTTCTTTTTTTTTAGATTCTGAACGAAGTGAAGAAGCTTATGATTTTACAATGATGTTTATTTTTTCTTTTTTTTTTTTTTTTTTATTTTTTTTTATATTT
>JAIPRM010008355.1:0-16002 GCA_025469315.1 Stegophylla sp. TES_Ste_2020
TTTGTTCAGAATCGTTTTACTGAAGAAATGATTTATCGTTTCTTTAAAATTTAATACGCCCGTCAAGAGAATACCACCCGTCGTGCGAAGTACACCCATCGTGCGAAGTATGTCCGGCTTTTTTACTCTGCTAATATTATATTCCAATATTAATTGAGAAAAGGAAAAAAAATCGCATTTTAAAAATGTTCCTATTATCGTCTATTCATATTTAAATTTTCATAAAGTCTGGATTAGAAAAATATAGCTTTAAAAGTGTCAAATTTTGTTTAGTTTTTCCCATATTTTTCAGAAAACTATTGGGAATTTCGAAAAATAAATTTCTTATAATATCATCTAGAGGCCAATATTGTAATTTTAAAAGTTGTAAGTTAAAAATTTTGGACAAGTGTTTCTATAAGTAATAGTGTACACATAAAATAATAACAAAATAAAACACAAGTGTTAAAACATAAGTTTCTTCGCTCCACTTAGAATCTAACAACAATTTTGTGTACTATAGACATTCTTCAAAAACTAAAGGTTTTGGTTTACCATAGGAATTATTCGGGACACTGGGACAAGTGTTCCGAAAACGGGAACTTCCCGGAAAATCCGGGAACGAATGGCCATCCTAGACTAAAAATGGCCTCCTCTAAATCTTCGAAGAACGAGAAGATACATTTATTTATTACTATCATGATCTACACCAGTGGCGAAACCAAAGCGAGTGTTTTGGGTGTCTGGACACCCTCCTCGAACCATATTTATGGAAATTTTATTCAATAAGAATTCCAAAAAAAAAAAAAAAAAAATTATAACCTCTATTAATTCAGAAATATGTAATAGTTAAAATAAATATAATATTTCAATATTGATCACTATTTCATGCAATATTTATCATTATGAGTTAGAACATGTATTACAAATATTATAATTGGAAATAATGTATTACAAAAAACAGGATGTCTACTCAAAATCAATTGATATTGTTGTTTTAAGTCTAATCAAATTATCGTTATTGAAGATCTACCAACTATCAACTACAGTAGGTAGATGAAAATTTATTTTAAACTTATCTGCAACAACATAATATTTATGGTGAAAAATGCTTTTTGATTTTTAGAGAAACTTAAAACAAGCTTTTCGAAATTCACATTGTCGACGCTAAATCGTATTTGTCTGCTAACGAATAACGTTATATGAAAATGTTAACTCGGAGAAAAGACAATTAGATTTTGTTATATAATATATGAAATTTCCATTTAATGAACTCTTGTAAAGTGAACTCCTAATCATTTATTATAATACATTTTATATTTAAATAATTATAGTAGAAATATATATTTAGACCCTGCCCCCCTTGAAAAAATCCTAGTTGCGAGATCGTGGTAGGTAGATCTTTTTTTTTTTTTTTGAAAAAAACCGGAAGACGATATTTTTTATGGATCTTAATTCGATCACTGCACACAGAGGGGACGGCTCTTGTGATTTCAAAACTCTCCGTAATGAGCGAATGAAAACAATATTATTGTCATATTATTTTGTCGATTGTTATCGCGTCGCTGCAGTTAACACGCGGTTCGTGATTGCTCGCTGTACTATAATAATACACAGACACGCGTGCGTTCCCTACGCGTTCCTCACTCCGCGCGATTCGAGTGCGCATAATAATATTATTATTATTATTATTATTATTATTATATCGTTTTGTACCGGTAGTCGGGAGAGGGTGACGGCAGTGGTGATTATTATTAATAATAATAATAATAATAATAATTCAATGTTTGAGCTAATTTTCACCCGTGTCGAGAGGAGGCAATAATAAATTACGGGTTTCCCGCGGAAATAACAAAATATAATAATATGCAGCAAGTACGCCGCCGTTTTTCGACACGCACACGCTTAATAATATTACCAATCAGACATTTCCCCGTCAACCACTCGGCTACAAAAACACATTGGCCGTCAAGGTGTTTTTTTTTTGGTACAGGGCACCGCGCGCAGTCGTGTGTCGACAGCAACAGCAGTGACGCGAAAAACTAGTGCAAAAGTTAGGTTGTCATTATTATTATAATAATAATTTTATCGTTGTAGTGTGTCGCGAGCCGGACGATAAACGAGAGACGTGATGATAATAATTATTGTAATAGTATAATTATAGTATCATAAACAATCACGCGCATTAATGGGCGTTGCAAAGAGGTCGTTTTTCGAATTTCGATTCGAACGCGCGCGTTAGGTTAGATCGGGTCAGTGATTCCCAATCGGGGCGCCGCCAAAATGTTTTTGAATTTTATAATTTTCCAGAAAAAATAATTTTATGGAAAATATTATAATGATATGTGTGTATAATAACATAGATTATAATATAAAACCAAGTGTGTTTTATTTTTCTGTTTTAATTGACATACTGGTTTTATATTATATACAATTGAGAATTTCGAATAATAATAAACGTAATTATTGTAGAAATACTAGTTTCTTCGCTTCACTCAGAATGTAAAATATTATAGGATTAACGTAAAACGTATTAATTTGTTTGATAAAATATAATATTTTATGTACTATTTTGCCACTTAAGTTACAAATTATAAATATAAATACACGATATATTAATATAGAGTACAGAGTTTAGGGCGCTTTGGAAGTTTTTGAAAATATATGGGGTGCCGGGAGTCGAAAAAAGGTTGGGAACCCCTGGGTTAGGTTAACGCGTACGTTTCAAAGCGTACAAATCGAAAATGATGAGTATTTATCGAATCGGGCGTCCGGAAATTGGACCACGCCTCCAATCCTGGGCCTCCAATTTTTTACATTTACCAAACTGGCCCACTAAATGTAGCGGACATAGCAATTATTTTATTAGGACCTGAGCGGAGCGAAGAAGCTAGTGTTTTTACAGAAATATTTGGAAAATACTTGTCCAGAAGTTTTGATCAGTGACCTTTTTAAATCACGATTTGCCTCTATATGGAATTTTAATTAAGAAGTAATTTTTTTTGAAAATCTCAATGGTTTTTTCAAAACGTAGGAATAACAGTCCAAAATTTGACAAAAATGACGTGGAAAGTATCCTATTTTTAAGGAAGAGTACGAAGTTTCGAATCGTTGTATTATTTCTCCTTAATCCAACAGAGCGATTATATTTTTTCAATCGCACGAAACGGATGTGAATATTACTGAAGATTTATTAAAACCCACACTGCTAAGAAATGCTTTATAATTAATAATAATTATTTTAAATTCAGGCATCATAAGTATGAAAGCGAAATTTCCGTCTCACTAAACTGTAACATAAAATTGAAAATTTCTAATATCTGAAAAGACGTTCAAAAAAACAAGTATTGAACTACCTTCTTTTTTTTTCTCTCGTTTCAAAGTTTATTCGATTGCCTAATTGCATAATATATATATATATTAGGAAGTCTGTTCGGCACTGCAGGTTAATATTATAGCGAAGGAGCAAAATCGAATTCTCCCAAAATTGCCCAAAATTGAAACCAGTGAAAAGAACCCAGTTTGTTTCCCGTTCAATTAACATGGGGAAAGTGACGTTTTTATTCTAACATAAATTAACGACAGATTTTTTTTTTTTTTTTATATAATTATTTTTTAGAAATACATATTTGTGTGTAGTTAGGTC
Organism: Stegophylla sp. TES_Ste_2020; assembly: GCA_025469315.1. Lineage (NCBI taxonomy): Eukaryota > Metazoa > Arthropoda > Insecta > Hemiptera > Aphididae > Stegophylla > Stegophylla sp. TES_Ste_2020. The sequence goes on from JAIPRM010008355.1 coordinate 3,626, forward strand.
AAACGCATGGACAAATTTAGTACCTATAAAAGTATTGCGTTGATTTTAATTTTTTTTTTTTTTATAGAACTCACGAATTCACCGTAAAGTTCAGTGTAGCGTGCGATTTATTTAAAAACGAAAAATCGTTTTCTTTCTGCTCTTTGACACGTAACTAGGACAAAATGAACGATTGCCCCGGGGGGGTGGGGGGGTTGGGGGAGGACACGGGGGCTGTCTTGGGAAAAACGAAACGTCTGAAAAGCCTAGGTTTTAAGTGTGACACGAGAAGGTTAGTGTTTTAATTAATTTTCAGAAACGCGTCGGCGGAGCGAAAAGAGATATCGCGTAAAAAAAAGTCTCGCGCCAAAACGGCGGATGCTTCTCACTCATCGTCGACGCAAAGAGCTCTTGTTTGTTATATTATATTTTAATGAGATATCACACACACACACACACACACACAAACCTTCCGAGTCCGAGCACGAGCGCTTATATTATAATAATAATAATAATAATAATGCGAAAATGTGTCAATATGCGGCGACGACGACGTGACGTCCGACGACGCAGCGATAACGTCACGTCATCGCGTCGCGTTTCATTACATCAATAATATAGACTACCAGTGTTTTTAGTGTAATATACTAATAATAATAATAATATTGTGTTCTGGTGTGTTCAATATTGTTACAATAATAATAATAATAAATTATCGCCTTTCAAACGTCATTTTTTTTTTCCCGGCGAACGCGCATACCCAATGCATTGCTGTTATCTTGTGTATACGTTTTTTTTTTTTTCAAGTAAAATCGAACAATAATATTATTAAAACAATACAACGTGAGAGAAATGATAACCAAAAAAAAAATAAATAAAAACTATCTAGATAAAGGTAAAGATGACTGAACAATGATTTTATCTGGAAAAATGATAATTTTTTGATAATAAAACTCAAATTTATCTGGAGAGAGAGAAAAAAATATACGTTTTACATTCTGAACCGAGCGATCAAGCTTATGGATTTTATAATGATGTTTGTTTTACTTTTTTTTTGAAAAAGTGTTTTTTCTAAACACCTTTGCGTTTAGAAATACTCAATCAAAAAGCTTCGATCAGCTAATTTTTCAATCAGAATTCGGCTCTGGATGGTACTCGACACTAGACATTTTTCAAAATTTACATTATTTCATTGAGTGTCGACGCTTTGTTGCTTTGATTGTTGGCCATTATTGGCAGGGGTGGGCAGTATTTCAAATACAATTATATCTTGTATTTAGTATTAACTGAGTATTCTTCTAAAGTATTTTGTATCTTGTATTTAAATATTATTTTTATTTAATGTATTTAGTATTTAGTATTTTGGAAAATAAAATAATTCAAGTAAATACTAAATACTTTTTACACCAGTCAATTAACAATTAATCGGACTGTTCAAAATACATACATAATAGATTGAAAAAAAAAATTGGGAAAAATAATTTTGTGTTCATACCAGTGACTATGTTATTCTTAAAAGAAAATTATATTGTGCTTATCTTTATTATTATTAATAATTATTGCAGTAATGAATGTTTTGAGTTTATATTATTTGATGTCGCAGTGTGTATACAGCAAGGATTTTCGTTTATGGTACAGTACTGTATACTTGTACGCTACCAATAATTAATTTTTTTTCTAATGCATTTTGTATTTCCTCGGAGATAATTAATGTATTTTGCATTTTGTATTTACTTATAGAAATCAAATGTAATTTGTATCTTGTATTTATTCGATAAAAATTAAAGTATTTAGTATTTAGTATTTAAATACGGTTTCAAAAGTATTTTGCCCATTCCTGATTATTGGGTACAATGTGGACTTGGATCCGGGTTACCATGATAACCATTATTAGCCATGTACTCAATAAATGATAACATAAAATTTGTACAAATACTGCTGAGAATCATTAAATTAAATAAATGATTTATCGTTTTTTTTTTTTTTTAATTCAATACACCCACCAAAAATATCACACCTAGGAAAGTGAAGTATATCCATGGTGAAAATTGTGGAACATTTTTATTCCTAATTGGTTTATAATTTAAAAACTAATAAATACCACCATTGCAAAAAATTATAAAATAATAATAATAATAATAATAATAACGAAAAATATTAAGTGCGAAAATACACACAGAAAAATAAAAAGTTTATTTCAAGGTATTGGAAAAACTAAATAAATTTCTAAAATATATAAAATATACATTTTTATATACCGCTTTCACAATTTAATCTAACTATATTTTCAGTGGTATGATTTTTCTGTTTATTGTTTACATAAAAAATAAACAAAAATAATATATTTTTAGAAATTTTTTAAAAACTCTTCTAGAGACAAGATAAAAGACAGAACATTTTCTATCTAGATCAATGTACCTATCTTGTTATGCTCATCACTCTGGTATTGTGTACGGACTGTAGTGCAATAATTTTCATTCATTGTTCTCCTCATTCCGTACCACTCCCCCCCCAACCCCGGGTCAACGTTCACACGCGACGGCGCGTTAAATTAATTAACGATTCACGCGCGTTCCTCGTCAACTACTCCATCTGAATAATGCGTATAATTATAATAATTATTAAGTGTGTGAAGATTATGCTCGTCTCTCGCCACGAGTGGCGCACGAATTCCATCGGCGGCGGATCGAAAAGACAAAAAAAAAAAAAAAAAAATAGTATATATCAGTGTTTCTCAACCTGGGGGTCGCCAAATAATCATTTAGGGTGGCTAACATATATATATAAATATATATCAATATAGAATAATACAAAAGTACGTAATAAATCCATAGCAAAATAAGTTGAAAATACGTTATCATTGTTAAATGAAGTACAATATTGATTGAATCGACTAAATATTACTACATATTACTTATTATAAAAAATCAAATCCAAAAAGTCAATTTTGACTGAAACTTAAAGCCTACAGTTATATATATATATATATATACAATGAGTATTTTAGTAACTTAGCTGAAACTAAAATACCAAAAACAATTAGTCCATTTTCAATTACTCATCAATGTGAAAATATGAAAGTTTCTCCTCTGGCTATAATACGAATTAAAAATTTTGGTAAACTGACTAGAAATGTGTTAAATAAACCATAGATCGACAAAATTATTTCAGATCAATAACAACGAATTAACAACCGAGCAACAATGATTTAAGAATGATTGTAAATATTTGATTTTTTTTGCACACATATAATTTGTAGTCGAACAAAACAAAAACGAAAAAAAAAACGTTTTCTATAGTTTCAAAAATTGCAAAATTTATACATTATGTTTCTTTAAAATCGTATTATTATCGCATTTATTATTTATTACTTGAAATATATTCGCAATCTATATACACAAAATATTATGTAATAAACATAATATTTAGGGGTCGTTAAAAATTGAATAATATTCAATTTGGAGGGGGGTGGTCGACACAGCGAAAAGGTTGAGAACCACTGGTATATATTAAAAAAAAAAAACCACACACGCGAATGTTAATAGTATGCATAATGGCGGTCAAGCACGACATACAAGTGTGGTCCGATTTCGGACGAATTAGTTAATAAACAATAATAAATAAATATGCGTTTGATGCGAAACAACGCACAGAACAAACGCCACTGTGTAATAATTAAACACAAACGTTTTCGGTCCACGTGCCAAGGTCAGAGTTAGTTTTTGTAAAAACATAATATTATGTTCTCCTCCACCTTTATGTGTCTGTGAAACTTTGCGCGTTTTCAATCTCGACAGACGACACGTGTACGCGGCGGCGGCGGCGGCGAAAAGGTTTTCATGAACTTTCTCTTCCCTATAAATACTATCCTGAAACCACGAGACGACGACGACATAATATTCATTATTCAACGTTTTTTTTTTTTTTTTTTTTGTTTTTTTTGTTTTTTACATTAAGTGCACGTCACACGCGACACACCTTTTACTGTAACGTGTACAAACATGGCACCGGGGGGGACGGAGAAAAAAATCACAAATATTACACGTCGTTTTATGCAATAATGATGACCAAAAAATAATTTTTGATAAAATAAAATAAACAGGTGGTTCGTAGGAAATTTATCTTGATAAGATAATAGGTATAATGTCCACGATATTTATCTGGATAATAGATAAATTATAACCAAATTTATCTGGATAAAAATTAGATAATTTAAAAGTTTTTTTTACGATCTGAAACTTCGGCAAACAGCATATTTTACCGTAATTTATTCATTTTTCGACAGATATTTCTCGTTTTTTGGTAAAAAGAATTGATAAATTTGAAAAACGACCTGTTCAAAGTTGAGATCATCTGCGTATGATTTCCATAGTAAAAAGTTTCTAAAAGGAAGGTGAAAATAAATATCGTTGTAAAACCACAAGCATTTTCGCTACACTCAGAATCTAAAAAAAAACCGAAATTTTCTTCACTCCACTCAGAACTTAAATTTAAAATTTTTAATAACCACAAAGGTCAACATTATAAAATGCCGTTTTTTCAAGTGTAAAATTTGCATTTGTCTTAGTGATTTCTGTGTATTGATTGAATTATTAATCAATACTTACTTAAACTATCTTTTATGTCTATATGAGAGTTGACTAAAAATTAAATTCGTTATTCAGGAAATATGATCGATGATGAGTGGGAGGGGGGTGGGGGCTTGGCCACCACGAGCCCTCTCCTGGCCACGCCACAACTCAATATACTATTCAAGATTAATAATAATAATTAGCGATCACACGATAAGATTATCGGTGTCCGCGTCACGGTTAAATATTTTTAAATATTATGCCTACGCAGACTCTTCTGCGCGTGGAAAAATAATAATGATACATTCTCTTTCGTACAGTGATTAATTATTATTATCGTTAAGTATAAAATAGTAAATATTGATTTAGTTTCTCACGAGGGAACGAGCACGTGTGCTGCTCCTTTGCAACGAAACGTAAAACACAGTAATTGGTCTTTTTTCTTTTTACCCCGTTTTATTAGTTTATATACAGGGTGATTCAACATTTTTTTGTCACAGCAATTTTATCATATAAATATTGAAAACAGAATAAAATGTAAAACACAAAAGTTTCTTTATTTAATGAAACCTAAAACGATGTGGAAATTTCATAAGGGTGAACTTTTGAAAAAATCAAATGAGAACCTATATTTTTTTTTGACGATTTAATATGAAGGAATTTTCAAAAAACCAAAAAAATAATAATAATATTATTTATTAAAAAATATCGATTGATGCAAAACTCTAGGTTTTAGAGCGATTTAAAGTTTTTAAATCCTAATCATTAATTATTTAGTTTTCATTAAATAAAGAGACTTTCTTTTGTAGCATATATTTTACTCTATTTTGAATATTTATAATATGATGAAATTGCTGTAACATAAATGTTGACTCACCCTGTACGTATGCGTATTATAACGTGTTGTCGAGCAATACGGTGCACAACAATAATATTATATAATACGCGTATACGGTAATTATACGTGCGCAGTGCAACAAAACTAAACAATTTCTACGCCGTGACATTAAAATCACGTTCTACCCCTCCACTCACCCTAAAAAAGTTCTATATTCTATAACAATGTTCGTCGGCAACGGTAATTACTATTTACTTTTCGGACGGAAGCGAACACGCGAATACCGCCACGCGAAAACGAATTTATAATAATAACAATAATTATTATTATTATTATTATTATAATTGGTGTATTTCAGAATCGTCATATATTATGCCGCGATCTGGACGACGTATATTTAAATAACGAATAACGAATAACCGGCTTGGCGGTAAGGATGTGCTGGAAAAGTTTCATACTGGATACATTAATAATATTTTCATATTAAAATAAAATATTGTAAAAATCAATTATTATTTAGAGATATAACATTTTTAGAAATTTTACTCTTAACAGTTACATACATGACGTACGAGACTCAAAAATTTTACCCTCGAGAATATGAAATATCGAAATTTTTCGCAGTTATCACACGATTCTAATTATTATTATGTCTAATATTCGTGGTGCTTTCAAGAGTGGTCAATTCAAAGATTATGTTATAAACTAAATTTTTGAGCTCACCACCACATTTCTTCGTCTAAACAACGACTGTTTGTTTTTTTTTTGTTCTCAATACAAACATTATTGATTACAAGGTGTGATGTGAATCGCTATTGTCGATTTTTCACGTATCAAAAGATAATATTATGTTAATAAATCGAGGGAAAATATCAGTATTTGATACTAACCCGTGGCCAAACGCGTGTCTAAACGAAGCATTGAAATGGAATACGCTTAGAAGAGAATCAAATTGCCATATATCGAAATATTGTATCCCTTGATCAATCGGATCACTGATAAGGAACTGTTATCATACTTTATGTATCAAACATAGAGCAAAGAATATATAGAGGGGACCATACCGTATACTGTTACGTATAGTGAATTGAAGCAATCGAATGGAATACGCTAAGTGTGAACGTTTCGAGAAAAATAAAATTATTTTTCTTATTTGGTTGGTACCACCTTAAATTTTCATATTATCATATTAGACAAGATATACAAAAAAACAATAACATTAATTTTAAAGTATGATAACAGTTCCTTATCAGTGATCCGATTGAGCAAGGGATACAATATTTCGATACGGTAATTTGATTCTTTTCAATAGGTCACTCTAAACGTATTCCATTTCAATGCTTCATTTAGATATTCGTATGACCACGGGTTGGTTTGATACCATCGATATATACATATATATATCAAACCCCCATCCTAAATTGGCACAGAAGATGTATTCACTTTGATTTTAGTTTTTTGCCCCCCCCCCTCGTTCTGCTCGTATAATTTTCAGTATATAATATTTCGATCGATAGCGATTCAGTACGCCGTCCGAAACCCCGTAAATAATAATCGTTTTCACTTCATTGGGTTTTATCGCTGGCGGATAAGTGCATGGCGGCGTAATGTATAATATTATAATTTGATATACCGTCGTCGTAAAGAATATGTGTCTTGACTAGGGTTCGGATATTTTTGCAAAATAAATACTCAGAGAAAAGCATTTTGAGTACTTACTAAAAAGAGTCAGAGGAAAAAATGCATTTATAAAATTTTACGCCTAAAAAACAAATTTAAATTATACACATTAAAAAGCAAGACGTATTTTTCACCGTGGGTATTCTTCCTCGAACGGGATTCACATTCCTCGATGAACATAATTTCTTCAACGGATAAAACAATATTCTGAGCCGAGATTTAGTTTATTCGAGGCAATTTTACTTAAAAATGAAAATCCATATTTAAATTATTATTTTTTTCTTTAAATTTTACTTAAAAATAATAACATAATAGCTTCCCCTTATTCCCCCACTTTTCGGAGGCCATTTAATGAAAAAAATATTCGAATTTTCTAACCACACTCGTTTGTTTTTCTTCAAATTATTGTCACCGTGGAAATTGTAATGTTATAATTATAAAAAATATAAAAGAAATTTTGCTTACCTTATATACGTTGACGATATTCATTTTGAATAAAAAAGACAATTTTTATAAATTAATAAATATTATTATTGAGTATAGCTTATAAAATATGTATATTTGAGTAAAAACAGAGATATATGTACAACTAAGTGCCAAATATTTGTGACTTAACGATCGATATCTCACACCCAATCACCGTAATAATATTATTGTCTATCAGTGTTATTTTTATCATGTATATTATTAAGATTAAAATATATATATATATATATATATATATATAAACGGTTTTTGTGATACCAAATTTTTAGTCTCGTCCAGCTAAATGTGTCATTTGCCCACTGTGCGCCGTTTGTATTAAAATCTACTATAATCTTATTATAATTTTTTTTTTATTTTCACTCCCCTTTTAAGAGGTAATTTTTCGAAATTCAAATAGTTTTCTCAAAATTTTGGAAAAACTACCCGAAATTCGACCAAAAAAAGGCAAAAAAACTCGTTTTCTTACAATGATGTTTATTTTTTTTTTTTCATTTTTTCTACGTGTACAAATTTTCGCATTGAAATACTAATGTCCAAAAGTTTCGATCGGCAGATTTTCGAATCTTTTGAATCGCCCCCAGAGCCCATAGACGGTAGGTTTCGAGAGATTATTTTTCCATAGTCGTTTATAACGCGCAAAAGCACACTAAGTGTACATACAATGCAATCACGACGAGAAACTACAACGGTCGCCCGCGCGTATTATATTATTATTATTATTATTATTAAAATATTCAAAAAAAATATCGCGCGACCTCGGGGTGCCGAAATTACCGATTTCTCGATTTCGCACCGTATCCGGCGCGCGCGCTCGCCAGTGTACACGACTTGTACACACTCGCCCGTGTCGTGTACACCCCCGCCCACGCATTGTCGTTATTATTATTATTATTATTATTATCGTTATTATAATACCTATAAGATTCTGGAGAACGAGTACCTCCGTGAAACCGTATACGCCCGGGCTTATTGCGTCGTGCGTTTTGTTCGCGCGCTTCAACACAGCTGTCGTCGTAGAGTTGTAATAATATAATAATTTTATATTATTATTTTGGAGTTCGCGGGGTCGTCGTCGTCGTCGCGATGAATAGTAACAATAATATTATTATTATAATAATTATATTGTTCACGGAGCCGACGACAGTTTTGGGCGCGGCCTATGGAAAAACTATTATTATTATTATTATTATTATTATTATTAGGACTGGGATTTCGATGCAATGTCATTTTTCCTTATGTGTAGATTTGTAAGTCGTGCTGAGAATAAAAATCGGCCCCGGGGAATTTCGGCTCAAAACTTTTCATTAAATTTTTATTTTCATCAAATACTTATTTATTAAGATATTAAATATTGTTTGCTGTATAACATTGTTCAACAATTTCCAAAAGATCGACTAATAGGACCCAGGGGCCAAGTGGGAATAAAAATCGGCCCCGGGAAAACGGGAATCGAACAAATGTAAGAGTGATTTTTAGTCTCTGACTATTTTTTTTTTTTTTTTTTTTTTTTTCAGATATTTGACTTAAACTAGGCCATTACACTGAACATTGGCTCACTACTATACTACGTACACTAGTCATTACATAATATTCTCAATTTATTATTATTATTATTATAATACAAGATCGATTATTCTCGATTAATTTGTCTAAATAATAATAAAATATATATTAAGTATTTTTTTTTCGTTTATTTAATTTTAATTGATTCGCCCAAAACCACCCTAGCCAGACCGACCCTGATTTCAGGCGATGTTGATTATTTTAATGGTGTTTTTATTTCGCATTTTTCACATTTACCTGTCAAATTTGATTTTAAATACGTTTCAAGAGCATTTTTCGTTGTATTTAGGGCATTTTTCCATTTATTTAGAAAATAATTTAGAATTTTCTGATCGCTTAGAATTTTACATACACAAACAGCAGCCGGAAGTTGTCCGATGTGGGTATCTGTTTTTTTTTTCTTATCAAACGTTTTAATTGAAGCGGTTCGACGTGAACAGAGTGAGTTCGAAATGTTTGTGTATGTATTAGCATGTGATCTAGTAATAAATTGTGAATGCGAGATTTACTGTTGTAAATTTTTAATATATGCTAGCATACCGCGTGTACCACTAAGATTTAAAATATTTCAATGCAAATCCAGTGTAAAATTGTCAGATCTTCGTGATACACCCTGTGCCTTACAACTACTATCTTCTTTATACGAATCGTGTAAATATCAAATGAAAATGGTATCGATTGCATTGTTATTATTATTATATTATTAAAATAAATTATGTTAAACATAGTTGGTCGTATGATTTTTATAATACCATTGTAAAACATTTTATATATTCGTGGAGATTCAAACTAGTAAAGCAGTTTCGCCGCCAAGAAATGTTCAAAGAAACACGTTTTAAAATATAATTATGCAGAAGAAACATAGTCGTAAAGTATAGTAATTGTATATACTTAATCTATTGCAGAAATAAGCTCAAAAGGTTGCAAATTGTGGGGTGTACCAGTCGCAAATGACTGATGGTCGGGGGGGGGGAAGGGTCAGAAGAAGTGCGCCATAAAATACAAAATCATGAGGGGTTTTTGGGTTAGGTACACTCTCGAAGTGGGTGGATGGGGAGGGAGGGGGCGAAGTCGTGATCGAAAGAGAGAGAGAGAGAAAGCAAACGACGACGACGACGACGACCGCGACGATATTTAGCGACAATAACGCGCGTTATAATAATATACGACGACCCGTAGTCACCAAGCCTGGATTAAGGGGTGGGGGGTCCAGAAGGGGTATGATTCCGGGGCCCATCCGTTTTGGAGGCCCATTCATTCATTGAATGTACATGCACATAATAAAAAAAAAATTAGTTTATATCACGAAAAATAATTTAATGACAAACTCGTACAAATAAAATTATAGATAATTATTGGTGCCTGGTGGCGATGTAGTAAAGTTGATAAATAAGTAGAAATAGAAAAAGTTTTTTTTTAAATTTAACTAATGTATCATTTGATGAAAGTGATGTATTAAGTTTATTAAAATGGTTTTATGAAAAGTCATTACAGGACGTTTTTCCAAATATTTGAATCGCACTTAGATTATATTTAATAACCATCCCAATTGCTAACTGTTCGGCTGAATGATCATTTTCTAAGTTAACCACGAATTAAGAATAAATATAGGACTAGTCAAACACAAGAAAATTTAACGTCACATTAATGATATTACGTTCGGAAAATGATATTTTGCAATCGATCGATTTCAGTGAAACATTGAAACAATTCGCTAAAGAAAAAGCAAGAAAAACAATTTGTCACATGACTAATCTTGAGTAACTAACGCACGTGATTTTATTAATATTATCAATTTGTATTAAAAATAAGATGTTGTTATTAACTTTCAATTAAAGGTTACATACTTTGTTGTGTATATAAATTATATTAAACATTAATAATATTTTATTTTTAAACACCCATGTACCTATGTATTAAAAATGTATGTGTGAAGTATTTGATGACTAAGTAAGCGATAAAAAACAGTGGCTATAAATGGTTTTTTGAAGTGACGTGAAGTGATGCGAAGTTTGAGAACTAAGAGGGGCCCACCAAAGGTCTTGCGAACCGGGGCCCAACGGGGCACAATAATATAAACATAACGCATGTTTTTTTTGTCTTCTACCAGAGAAACTTATTGCAGGACTGCAACGCTGAGCCGCCACACGCGTCGTGTTCATGAATAAAATATCGCACGAACGGAAGTCGCGAGAGTAAAATAAATATACAATAATAATAATAATAATAATAATAATATCGATCATTTGACATTATAATAATATTATATCTACAACGATAAAACAATAATATATACACACAATAATATTATATACTATTAGTAGTAGTACCTACCGCCCGCCGCGGGTCGTGCAGCGTGTGACGATATACGCGCGTATATATTGTGTTACTAAACATATATAGGGGCGGGCGATATCGTCTCACGATCGAGAATTCGATTACCGTGACGAATAGTTTATGGCCTGGGGGGGCGGGGGAGAGATTAGATATTATAATAATATTCCGTGTGCGCAACGGACCTAACCTAACCACCTAACCTACTGAGTACCTATACCGGCGGGTGCCGCGGTATCACGTTTCCTCTGTGGAGACTTTGTAAAATTACTATAATATTATGCTCACCGTGCGCCGCGCACGACACATCACGGAGTTTATTAGCGTTCATAGACCCCCCCACACAGCTCCATTGGTAATAAGTCGTGATTTGTTGCTGCGCTAACGCGAAACGCTCTGTCGCATCCGACTGATTCGCCTACTGATACGCGTACAATGTTCACGGCGCAGTAGCATTTTATTTTTCAAAGACCTTAAAAACAAAACACTAACCTAACACAACATGACTACGTAGTAGTACAAAGAGGTTACCGATTACATTATTAGCGTTATGGCTCGAGAGACGCAGTTACAACGATATTAATGTGACCGTCGGGCATAATCGACATAAATTATGCACACGTCCTGTTTTATACAGGATCGTCCTTTGTTTCGCATCTGCGTCCTGTTGCCCTGATGATCAGAACTTCTCTCAGGACGTTTTTTGTCGTGTTGTAAAAAAAAAAAAAAAATGTTAGAAAAATGTCCAAAATTGTTTTTTCAAATTTTCAAAATGTTCTTACGCCAAAATCTTTTTTAAATATGATTTTTTATCTATGTTTAAATTTTCGTATAGTTCGGATCAAAAAATGATGGTTTCCGAGTCGTTTTTGTCAAATTTTGGGTTGTTTTTTCCAAAAAAAAAATTGAAGAATTGAGAAATTCAA
>JAIPRM010008356.1:0-16001 GCA_025469315.1 Stegophylla sp. TES_Ste_2020
GGAGGGGGGTAATACCAAGACCTCCCCTCCTTGAAAACAGTCATGAGTCATTTTTTAAGATAATTAAAAAATAAAAGGCTAGAATCATCAATGGAAAATTGTCAACAAAACAAAAAAATCTATAGGCTTGGCCGTATCAAGAATAAAATTCAGGGTTGAATCTATAACAAAAATTATACATGAAAACTTGTGTGTTATGGTTAATGGTAATAAGCAAAAATTTAGAGCAATATTAGACTTAATATAAACATTTTAGGAGGGGTTTGAACCCGGAAAACCACTGGATACGGCCATGCACAAGACGTTACACCTACTCCTCATGTTTAAACCAAAAATTAGTTTTACTTGAACACATTTTGAGTGAACTGTTATTATTCTAGAATTTCAAAATTTTATACGCAATTTTCGAAAAGTGTGTTTTATTGTGTCGTTGTGTTTATTTCTTATTTTTTTTATATTATATGATTTTATGTGCTTTTTTATTTATTCAATATAACGTGTTGCGCGAGGAACAATTATTTTCGATTATAAACGATTTTATGAGCACTAGATTAATATTTGCCTGTGTAGAACCCTTTAAAAATGGCTAGTGAACATTTATTTAGATAAAAATAAAATATAGCAAGTATAAATATATTTAAGATGATAAAATATAGTTTAAGTGAATATTATCTAGGTAAAAAAAATTGATAGAATGATATTTTTTTTGGATAAAAAAAGAAAAAAGATTAAAATCATTTTAATTTATTTTTGTTTGATTTAAAAAAAAAAAAAAAATGGTTTAAAACCGTTTTTGTCAAATTTTAGGTAGTTTTCCTCAGATTTTGGATGAACTGTTGAGAATATCGAAAAATTATCTCTTTAAAGTACCATCTAGATTACATTACGATTGAACAATTTGCTGGTCGACATTTTAGGACAAGTATTCTATACGAAACTAAAAACACAGAAAAAAATTTAAATATATGTAATTAACATCATTGTAAAAACACTAACTTTTCGTTTCACTCAGAAAAAATATCATTTTAAAAATTGACCAAGATAAGATAGCAGATAATTATTTCTTTAGTCATTTAGATGAGATAAAAATAGTTAATTATTAATCTAGATCATTTATCTTGATAAATTTATTTAGATAATGAGTCAATACTCCTAGTGTAGCTTCCTTTTAAATTGAATTTTATAACGTCAGGGGAAAAAAAAATAACGTACGGAACCGTGTTGTAAATCCCCTCCTCGAAAATCTAACGACTTTTTGACTCGAAAAACTACCCTTGCGCCGCTCTATGATATTATATTCCATTCGGAGCCCTTCTTCTTATTGCATAATATATAATATAAATACCGTTTTTTTTTTTTTTTGGAAAACGTTGTCAAAAAGTACTGCATATTTGTTTATGGCTTTTTTTTTTTTTCCTAGGGTTTTCTTTTACCGACGTTTTTTTTCCGTTTTTTGTGCGCGCTTTTACACCAGTCCCGCCGAACGTAATGTCAAAACCACTATAATATAATGCGTCGTATAAAAAGTGAGGGGTTTTCGAAATTTCAATTTTCTAAATGAGTCCCTGGATTTTCCAAAGGAGCGCGCGCGTGCGCACGAGGGAATGTCCTCGGATGTTTATTTGGACGACGGGGTAAAAACGCGGCACGATGCATTTGGCGCGTGCGCCCACCGACCGCCATCCACCGGTGTGTCCCTTCCGAGTCACGGAGTTTCTCCTGGAGACAGGTGAAAATCAATTTTCGTAAAAGAACCCCGAGAACCAAGTCGTAATAATAATAATGTGATAGTCGGTCGTCCTGCACGCGACCGTCACTTTTGTGCGGTATTCGAAAAATCACTTTATTCCTCCGTCACCGCTGCGGCGGCGGCGGGACGTCAAAAAGCGTCGCGGAAAAGAACGAAAAATAAATAAATAAATAAAATAGAAAACCTTTTTATGATGTTTTATATTATTATTCTCTCGTCGTTCCATTACAGTTTCTGGTCTTTTCACAGAAACTCTTTTTCGCGTATAGAAATATTTGTTCGAAAAACTTTGTCTTACAACGACGACCCCGGCGGCACTACTGTGCAGCGTGGTCACTTCTTCAAATTCTCGATAATTTTTCGAAAAACGAGGAAAACTCGCAGAACATTTTCGCAAAAAAAAAAAAAAGCAAAACATACGAAATTTTTATGAAATCAATTTTGGTAATTCATTTAAAACTTCAAAGAACTATAATAGAATTAGAAACGTGAAACGTTTATCCGTTATCGACAGTACATTGTAAATCGACTTAAAATTTTGATCACTTTTGTGATAATCATAGAATTTTTGATTTACCTTATTTAAAAAAAAAAAAAAAAAATCTTTTATTCAATAAAATTTTGAATAATTCCATATTATTAGTTGTAAATTAAACATAATCTCACTCACATATTGTTATATATGTCTATAGGGAGCCTAATAAATCCTATGTCGAGTTTTTTTGTTAATTTAAAGTCTGAAACCTGTCATTTTCAAAATTTACGTTCAAATTTTATTTTTCAATAAGAGGAAAAAGATGATAATAGATACAATTTTATTAGGTCGTGTAAATAGTATGAGAATAAAAAAAAAGAAGGTGAGAGTCATTGGTTTAGACATTTTTTTTTATTATATTATATACGTCACGCGCCGCAGGTATAAAAGCATTGACCGACCGACGGGTCAAGTGCGGGTCATTTTATGTTTGCTCCCCCGCCTCCCTCCCTACAGCGAGCAATTAGGATTCTTCTTTAATTCTACCGGGACGACCTTTTGTTTCGCGCCCCGAATACCAGATGATTCCGTACAATGGACGCACGCGTACAATAGGGACGTGTGTAGGACGTGTGTAGGCGGCGGTGTCGTGATGTCCTTTGGGGTTTTTGGCGGCACCGGAGATCGGAGTGGACCCCTCGCTAATTATTGTATTACACAACGAGACAAATCGCCTATTAAGCTCGGAATGTTATTCGCTCAAAACGGTCGTCTACGCCGAGAGCGGATTTTTCGTAGCATTTTTGTTTTTTTTTTTTTTTTGGCGAAACTCTCCACCCGCCGAATAAATAGTAAAGGTAAGTGATGAGTTGGCCAACTGAGGTGGCTCGAACGGGTGCGGGAAGGTCAGTGATATCATCAAAATAAAAATTGCTTTTTAAAATAAAAAAAATAAAAAATATTTAAAGCATTTTGTCGATAGAAGAATTCTTCTTCCTTTTTTATGGCCGAATTGACTTCAAATTTTACGCACCATTTGGACGACGAAATTCCTCAAAAATGTTTCTACGTGCAAAAGAAACAGTTACCTTCCCATTTTTCGCAGACTTAAGAGTAGTGTTTCCACGAAAACGTAAGATAAAGACTACAAATTGGACATGTAGACGTAAAATATGTAATTTAAAATATTTTCGAGAATGCTATACAGTATACAAGATGCCTTTTTATTGTTGCCTTCGGATACATGATACTAGATATTGTATCACTAACATAAGTGTTGGGAAATGTCTAAATAAATTTATCTAGATAAATCTGGATCTATATAAAATTCTAAATATCTATCTAAATAGTTTATTTTTAATAGACTAGATGAAAAAATTTGAGAGTAAAAAAATATAAAAAAATAAATATTATTGAGTATAATATAAAATACAATTAAACTTTCAAATTTTTTATTAATTTATTTTTGATATTTAAAATTTTTTCTATATACCGTATATTTAGAACTTATACATAAATTATTTCCACTTACTATGTACAAAAATAACAGTTTGGTGATATAATTATACCATGGATTTCAATATTGAATGTTCAATTTTAGACTTGAGTTTTACATTGTAAACAATGATCATCCTCTCAGAACTAGTTGAGAAGTTATTAAGTTAGGTAATCCAACGATGGAAAACTCAATAGAATTTTATTTCGTAGACCAAAATTTAATACGTTTTAACATGATTAAACTGTTAAAACGGTTAAATTGGTTAGTATGGTTTGAAATATTGCTACTTTTAACATAATTTATTGTTATTATTTTTATTCCACGAGTAAGTTTTTTTGTATTAAGTAGTTTATTAATATTAATTGTGAAAAAATAAACTATTTTAACTTATGTTCATTTTTAATGGTTTGTGTGACATATTTATTTCAGTTTGTTCAGTATCTAGTGCCTCTATTTTTTTAAAATTTTTAAACCTAAAAATTTGCAAAATTAAACATGAATTTATCTGACATTTATTTAGATAAAATGTAGTGAATCTATCTTTATCTAGACAAAAATGTTTATAGTTATCTAATCCTAACACTGTGATAAAATATACATTTTACACACACACACACACACACACACACACACACACACACACACAAAGCGCATGAATTTTATTTATTTTCACTACTACACGATGACGTGTACACTACACCTACACACAAAAAACATCAGACACTATATGTAGTTTAAGCCGTTTTCCGGCGCGAAATGACCGAAGAAAAACGGCGGATCGCGGTCGTTTTGCGCGGTTTTAGGGATTAGGATTACTATCGCTCCTTTCTCGCGTGTCGCGCAGCATCAAAACAACGTCGTCATAACAAAATCAGTCCGCTCTTTTTTCACAGCCCCTCCCCCCCCCTATTCGTTGGTCGCAAACTAAAACCTTTTTTTTTTTTTGTAATGCTCGGTAAATAAGCGACAGAATTTTCCGTTTCGTTTTTGTAAGTCTCGGTCGAATAAAAAAAAACAAACAGTTCGCACGAGTGGTGGGATTTGGAATGCTGGATTTCGGAGATGGCAAAAGCCTGCACAAATTTACACTATATTTCGTTCGTTTAAAGGTGATGTGTCTAGGTTAATCCTCCACTACCCATATATATTCCTCTGCACAGGTCTCCCCGATTAAATAATCTTAATTTATACTTACCCTTTTTAACTATGGGTAGCTTATAAGAAAAGTTTTTCGATGCATATACAATAATATTAATTATTATAATAATGACTTTAATATAATATTAGTTTTAAGCGAGACGGCTATAGGATTAGGTACGTTTATTTAGTTATTATTTCGATTAGGGTCTTGTAGATATAATTTTCCTTAAAATATGCAGGCATTTATATCCTCTAAAAATGCACCAAATATTATGATCAAACAATACACGAAAATATTTGAATATGCTCTTAATTGTTTTTTATGTACACTTATTGGGTTTCAACAATGTAAATAATATATACAAAAGAAAAAAGTTTGAAACTTGAACATACCGAGAAATAGCTTTGATCATTAGTAGTTAGGGAGCGTTTATTGTTCTCTTGGTCCATCCTCTGGATCTGCTACAGCGTAGTATAGATAAAAAAAAAAAAAAAAAAAAAAAAAAAAACGATGTGGTTTCCCCAGTGCAAAATGTACTAGGTTTAACGACACTTTATGTGATTATTTGAGCAATATATTAATTATTATCAGCGCATCTAATATAAATATATATATTTATTGTTTAAGTAATTTGATTAAAAAATAACCTAAATCCCGAACCGTATACGTATAATAGGTACAGACTCGTTTTTTAATTGTTTTTTATTTTTTAATTACGACGTTCCCCGGGTTTACTGCGTTTTATAAATCATACTTAAAAATTATAAACAAAATTTGTAATCATACTCGGCCCGGTGTGTACGTCGTGCACGCGAACGCGAGCCCGAGCTGCCGGAAGAATAATGCATTTTTCGTTTCATCATAAATATGTGTCCCCGGAGGATTTAGCCAGCCAGCCAGCACATTACAGAGGTCGAAATGTATTCAAAACGATATTTTTTCATTTTCCTCATGCCGGCTAATGCGAAACGTTCACACTATATTATTATACGTGGTCGTGTACATAATAATAATAATAATAATAATATGACGTGCTCCCGCGATATTATATACACTAGAAATCGGTTGTAAAGGCAAAGCGAGTTTAATGAAAATCCCTACGAAACTCTAGTATATTGTATGTATATTGATTTGTATCGGTTATAATAACACCTGTTATTATATTATTATTTTGACTATTATTATTATGGCTATTATTAACTAATTAAAAAAATAATGAACTGCGTTTATAGAAATGGACGACAAAAATAATAACCAGGGCTCATAACCTAACTTGTAGCATTAGCATATATATATATTTTTTTTTTGAGAGGTCCTTGAGATACCTTTATGAGTTATAAATATGTGTCACATGACTAAGGAGCTAAATACGAAATTGTATGGCGTATATTTTTGAGTATTTTGAAATATAAGTGTTATCTCGCTTTTTTTCTGCTTTGCCAACAATAATTATCATATTTGCATATTTAGAAATTTTCTATTTGTTATTTTGTTTTTTTTTTTTTGAGTCTATTTCAATTCCGTAGCCTTTAAAACATTTTTTCTTAACGATAACAAGTAATTATAGTAGTACTAAATATTTATATTTGTAATTAATTCAAGACCACGAGTCGTCCACGATACAATAAACAATGTAATGTTGTTAAATTTTTTTGTTTTAAGTGATGATCTGTTCCTTGGTTTGTTCCAAAAAAAAAAAAAAAAAAAAAAAAAAAAAAAAAAATTTAAAATAAAAAATTTTTTTTTTTTTATTTTTTTTTTTTTATTTTTTTTTTTTTTACTTGTTTTTTTACAAAAAAAAAAAAAAAAAAAAAAAAAAAAAAAAAAGTCAATTCCAGAATTCGTTCTCTAACAACCCTGAAATATTTACACATAAATAAAAAAAAAAAAAGTACAAAAAGAAAATATTCATGACGAATACGCTCAAATCGTTTTCTATAACTCACGGGGCGGTTTTTTTTTTCGGATTTAAAACTAGTCTCGATATTTTCTTCTTTATACTGTAATATTATCTACACTGCGACTGCACTCTCACGCGCGCTTAATATTGTATTTTATTACACGACGATTTAGTCGACTTTAAATCGACAGTCATAAGGCTCGGCGCGAAGCCAATCACGTGAATGATGTGACATTGCGTCAGCTGCTGCGCGTGTAAATAATTTTTTTATCGCTAAATCGTATTCACACGCCATTCCCGCGCCACTTATTATTTTATTACCGTATATTTTTTTATTTTTTCTATTTATTTATTTTTTTCTACAACATTACTCTGTGCTCTTTCGCATCGTTTTGAGATAAAAAAACAGAACTATAATCGGTACAATTAAAAATTAATAGACACTCCGAAATGCTACACCTCGTTTTGGACATAACCGAATCCAGTGCAGTGGCGTAATTGGGTGATGAACTTAAAACTAGAGAGGTAAAAATTTTCGGGGAGGGTAGCCTGAGTTCAGTTGTGAGCCAGTGATAATATAAAACATTACACAGAAAAAACTTGCGGAGCGCGAAAATACTTAATAATTTAATTAGAAAAAAATGTTTTGATTTTATAAAAACGTATTTTTTTATTTCCTCCTTGTGCCCAATTCTTCTTTCTCAATTTCACCACGGACCGATGCCATACATATAATAATAATAATAATAATATATCAGTCAATATTGAGTAATTCTTATAGTATATGTCCCCAGCACCACCGTGTAAGAAAATGTTTTCAACTTTTCTAGGAATCAAGTACAAATTATAGGACTAAACGCGCAAAGAATCAATCGAAATTCGGGTTTTGTTTCAATACTTCCACATACGGAATAAGAATGCGTTTTTATGGAGTTTAGCACAAAGGAAAGTTTCAAGTTTGGATTTGAAATTCAAAAGTGGGAGTTCTGATGATTTCTCAAAATCTCCACTTATGGAATGATAATAATTGAAAACTTTTAAAAGGATTAAGCACTAACGACGTGATACAAATAGAGGGCTGCATCCGAATTAAGTCCCAAAACTGAAAAAACATACTAATTGAGTCCCAAGAAATAAAACTTACTATACTAATTGAGTCCCAGGAAAAAAAACACACTATACTAATTGAGTCCCAAGAAAAAAAACTAACTATACTAATTAAGTCCCAGGAAAGAAAACCTACTATAAGAATTATTGAGTTTCGTTTATAGGTGTTTCCTATGAATAAATTCCTATCAAATAAAACAACATTTTCCTTCTCGTTTATTTATTTACTACAGTGTAGTAAGTAAAAAACACAGACTTAGGACTGTCTACACTTTTATTATAAATGTAGGTATGATTAAAAATGTTGTTTTTAATTTATTGTTTAAAATAATAGCTCTTCTTTTAAAAATTTTGATTTCAACAATCCTTAAATTCCAAATTGGGGGGGGGATGCTGTTCGTATGCTACTGGAATCCCAGCGTATGTAATGTCACATTTCGTCAGCGATATAGATTAGGTTTTTTACTCGCGCGTATTCTCAATAAAAGTTGCGGCCCGAAGGTTTCTCGAGGAATGGAAAAATACGGTTTGGAATTCGAGAAATCTATCGAAGATCCCTCGCAAAAACCACCGCGGCCGTCGCGTTCAAATCGAATTCCTTCGCAGACGTTTAGTGTTTTACGCCGTACATATTATTATTATTATTATTATTATTATTACACTATATTATAGTCTGTATCAGTTTAAATCGCAAAAGTGGCACTCGTGTAGAAAACCTCCTTCGCATACCGGAATTCGATTTCGGTCGATAATAAATCGGCGACCGTTTAAATTCCTACTATACTAGCAGTGATGGACGTATTTATTAACCATATTGTACACATACATATTGGTACGATTAAAATAGAATAGAAAACGAATGAAATACAATAATTAAAAAGTAAAGTTGAGTATAGACAAGAAAGCCGGACATACTTCGCACCACGGTTATTCTTCGCTCTTCGGGTCAGATACTCTTGGAGGGTCCGTAGAATTTTAAAGAAAATTCTTCAATAAGACGATTCTGAACGAAAAAAGTTAATAATATAATAGTTGTCGTTTTCAACACATCCACCAAGAGTATTTTTTTAAATGGATTGCTAATCCACCTAAGACTATATTCTAGAAAACCATATACTAAAGTTTATCGGTAAACTTGGAAGATTAGTTATAAATGTTATAATATATTTTATCTTATTAATGTCCTTATCATCGAGGAGTACTGATGAATATTAAAACATTTCACATTTGTCGTGGTCTCAAAATGTTTCAACAGAAGTATTTTCTTCTTAAAAGCATTGATTTTGTCAGAAAGAAATAAAATATTGGTATTTTCCCCCTGTAGACTTATATTTATACTTAGACATTTTAGTTAATCAAATATGTCGGCAATATAACCTGTAGAATCACAAGCCGCCAACAGTATAAAATAATTGTATGTTATTTAAAATAAAATAATATACGTAGGAGGCACATAACTCTTTCATTTTGCGTTAAATTATTAGTGACCTCCTATTAAAAATGTACAACCCCTAAGTTGCGCACAACTGCTCTAGATGATAGTTTAAAGATGTCGTTTTTCGAAGAATTTGAGAAAAACTTTCCAAAAATTGATAAAATCGAAAATTGTTTATTATTATTTTTTTTTTTTATCCAAACTTTATGGAAATTTAATTATAGATAGACAATAATATGAGAAATATTTTGACGCAAGAAAATTTTGAAAACGTGCAATGTTTTTCTATCTCATTTTTTTTTTCTTATCAAAAATTTATTTCTCATGTTTCTCAGTTAATAGAGAAATTTAAAACTGACAGAGTTAAAATAGTTTCCATTTTGTTATGATAACATACTTTATTGTTTTCAAGTAAAATTGTCTCGAATAAACTGAAACTCCATTCAGAATCGTCTTATTGAAGAAATGATTTATCGTTTATTTTTTTTTTAAGTTCAATACACCCACAACGCAAATCACAGAGAGCATAAGGAGGCTAAGCCCCCTCAAAATTACTCGTGCCCCCCCCCATAGTTTTTGAGAATTTATTAGGTTAATGTCTTTGGAGGGGGGCTGAATCAATCAAATAAACATATTAGCTCTCCAAAAAAAAATGTTTTTCAAGTTGCGCTAATGCTTACAACAATAGTATGCCACTGGAAGAGCGAAGAATACCAAAGGTGCAAAGTACGTTTTTTTTTTTTTTACGATGCGTAATGCACATTACTTTACTTTATAGTGTGAACTCGGAATAGCGAATAAACGTAATTAAAACAGCTGATAAGGTACTATATTTTATTCGTTTGAAAATTAAACGGCAATTAGCGTACACTTCGTTTAGACTTAAATAATAATAATATGACGTTAATAAACGTGTTGATTATCTGTAGTGAATTTATTTCGCACCCTTTCGGTGGTCGTACGGAGTGGAAAGGCTTTGTTATGAAACGAAAACTGAAAACAGCGCGTGTGTTAACGTAAGAAAATCACAGAAAACTGGAACGCGGGGCATAGAGGGGTGTGAAACGATTTTCGTCCTAAATTAATAAGAAAAACTTTTCGATTTTCGGGAGAATAACGTTGTAAACAATAATTTTTAAAACCCCCCCTCCCCACTCCACCCGTCCGAGTGTATCGCGAATGCAAATCTAGATTTCGTTCGCAGTGTTCGAAACGTATACGTATACAAATATTATAATATTATTATACGTGTTTACTTTTTTTCCCCCATCTCAAACGACGCGTCTCTTTTACGATTATAATATACGCCTCGAACAAAAAGTATTTTTTTTTTTTTTTTATTATATAGCAGAAAAGATAAGAGGTCGTCGAGAGCGAACGTAATCATCGTCGTCGTAAAAAAAAACCCACCCCTCGCCGCCGACCGATCCCTTTGTATCGTGTACCTTACGCGCCGTGTAAGTGCAGACGTCATAATCGTTTTTTAATTTAATTTACTAATTAAACGCGAACGGCCTGTTTTGAATTAAAAACAAAATATATTATTACGCGAGAATAATAAACGTCCGCTAAATAATGACTGCACGACACTCGTCATAACATTGCGAAATACGACTATAATATCATTATTATTATTTTACGTTCGTCGTGAACATTATGCCTATGTACGGGGTGGTTTTTTGTTTTTAAACGCGCTCAACCCCCAATTTCGACCGTGAAAATGCAAAAAACGGGATTTTTCCTTTCGAGTAACTATAAAAACTGTTTGTTTTCCATAACTCATTGTGTTCGAGTCACTTTAAGGGTGACTTGTGTCAATGTAACTTTTTCTTTTTTCAAACTACAATCCCCTATTTTATGTGCAGAATTTTATTCGGATTGTTTTTCTGTGAATTTTGATGTGTTATTGAAATCAAAATTCGAACGAGTACTTTTTGAATATTTCAAATTTGAGCATTAAGGAAAATCAAAAGTCTCTTGAATGTATATATAGTTATCTACGTAGTGCGTAATGTATGCCCAAAGCACTGTACTCTTAATACTCAAATTTGAATAATTCAAAAACTACTTGTTTGAATTTTGATTTCAATATATTAAAATTCACAGAAAAACGATCTGAATAAAATTCCATAGTTAAAACAGGGGATTGCTATTTAATAATTGAAAAAAATCGAGTTATGAAAAACATAGTTTTATAGTAAGTTGAATATTCCGAACAAAAAAATAATAATAATAATCAAAAGTTTTGCATTTTTGCCGCCAAACAAGAACACGTGAGCACGCTTAAAAAATCATCCTGTATATTGTGTGGAAGTCGTTACGACAAAGAGTTATAACCCGTACGCGGGCACACAACAACATACAAATTACGTATGCATAAAGATATAAATATTAATTGCTATTCATTAACACAATGGCAATGGTGGAGGGATTTGCGTTATATCTCTATGCACAGCCTCCACCGCCGCCGCCGCCACACCGTTCGCAAGCCTCCAGAGAGTACAATACCCAATGGCGATGGTGGAGTTTCGCACGCTTTCCACGATTTTTCTGGTCACACGTTGTACGGGTTAAGTATGGGTGTGCATGGGAACACTACCACAGCCGGATTAAGGAAAAACGAAATAAAGGTGGATGTCGAAATCGTTAAAAATTAAATAACAAAAACCAAAAGTAATATTCAAAAAAGAAACATATTATATCGTTTTAAGGATATTCAACAGTTATATCAAAATCGAATTATTTTTCAAAGTATATTCAAGATATGTTTTTTAACTGAAATCGAAAAAATTGATAGTTAGATTCATAATTATAATTGATTCAAAAATTTGGCGATTAAAATCGATTTAAATACCGACAAAAATATTTTAAATTATAAAATCAGAAATTTAAAATGCAACTTTAACCCCTATAAGTTATATTATACAGAAATATTATTCATCATTAAGTGTGATACAGTAATTTAGGCACTGAATTCATAATGTATCTGATAAGTATCAAACTGCTTATGTTTTATGTTTTCATTCGATGTATGTTAAATTTAACTTGTAAAATAAATCATACACTAATGATTCCCTAATTTATATAGAGTACAAAAATATAAGATCGATGTGTTATTTTAAAATTGAAATTGAGAAAAACTAACATCGGCAGATAAAATTGAAATAAAAATCGAAAAATCGTAATTTTGATATATTATTAATAGTGTTTATCAAATTTAAATCTGAATAATAAACTCGATAAACTATTGTAGTCAAGAAAAATTAGGATGAAAGTCTTAAAATCGTAAAAATGATATATTATTTTGATATTGAAATCGAAGAAACTAAAAATCTAAATTTAAGATGTGATAAGTGTGATAAGGGAATTCCAATCTGGCTAAAAGAGAAATTTTATAAGACAGTGGTACAGCCAGCCATGATGTATGATTCACAGTGTTGGGCAATAGACAGAAAAATGGAACGAGAAATTAGTGTCGTAAAGATGAGAATGTTGAGGTGGATGTGTGGAGTGACTAGAGAAGTCAAAATAAGAAATTTAAGATAAAGCTCTTAATTCAACGCTCCTATAATAGACAGAGTACGAGAGAATAGGTTGAGATGGTTGGGACGCGTTTGGTATATGTTTGGTTAAGAACGTGTATGTGGAAGAAAAGAGGGGAAGAGGAATACCGAAAAATTGGTGACTGGAGATTTTGGAGAGCGATATGAAAATGACAGATGCGTGTGAAGAGGATGCGAAGGACACCAAAATAAGTTGAGGGTGAGGACTAGGGTGACCGACCCCAAATAGAGGCGAGGTGAAAGAAGAAAAAGAAGGAGACCTGATTGACTACAATAGTAGTCGACACTGGAATACCCCGTAGATCGACGAACAAGACCCTGGTCGATATTATCGTGATTAGGGCAAGCATTGTTTATTAATTAATGACCCGAAAACATGAAAAATGCGTTTGAAATTGTGAAAATTACTCAGATATTATTAATTATTTATTTGTTTTTCTCGAAATAATAATAATCGCGATTGATCGACATCCGATTTGCCCGGTAAAATTTTCTTCGGAACTTTAAAACGAAATATTATGGTATTAAATTCGTTTTAAGCGGTGTACAGCAGGCATATATATATATTTCGGCCGTCGTGAATATTTTAAACGAAAGAAAAACAACAAACTCCTCATAACATTATTTCTCCGTAGTCGAAAGTGACGCAAAAACAATATACGAAAAATAAACAACATATTTTTTTCTAAGAAAAACGAGATAGAAAAACAAAATTTTTTGTTGTTTTTTCAATTATTACATACTTCTTAAAAAATGCTCGCACTCAAATCGCGAAATTTGACTGAAAAGTTACTCGATAAAATATGTTTTACACAGTCTTTGAGTTAATAAACTACAAAATTGACGGCCATTGTCAATAACCGAAAAATCGAAATCGAAAAATAAGATATCGGCATTCATAATTTAAATCGAAATCGAAAAACTGCCAGCGTACAAAACCGAAATCGAAATCGGAAAAAATCATATTCGGTTTCGAGTTCTCAATTGGATACAATCACTCGAGTGTATAAATCAACAATAACAATAGGTACTAATAATAACACGTATTTAATTTTGGTTTTTCATTTTGTTGCAGGTACGTATCCATATCAGTTTAAGTTCGGTTTTGACCGTCAATCTGTGGAAATGTTGTCCGGTTCTGGTGAGTTGTAGAGTTTCCCATTCAAAAGTGTTCCATAGAATTAGTATTCATTTCTTAAGAAAAAAAAAGAAAGTAAAACGAAACACAATATTACGATTATAGATTTGGAATAAAACGGGTGAGAAATTTTCTGGTGAAAAAAAAAATTCAGTCGCATTTCGATTCGTAAACAGCAAGAAAAATGTAAAAATAACATTGTCCTATTTTGTCAAAAATCTATCGTAAAACAATAATCATAGACAAACGGTTTTTGACATTTCTCTTTTGCAGTACCATCAGGATTACCATATGACGGACATCATTGGTGTAACTAGAATAAAAAATTCGAGGGGGCTAATTTGTTTATTTGACTGATTTAGCCCCCTCAAAAGGCATTTGTCTTATATAATTAAAAAAAAAAAAAAATCTGGAGGCTATAAGAAGTTTTGAGAGGGCTTAGCCTCTTAAGCCCCTCACTAATTACGCCTATAGTCGACATACATGAGCTAGTTCGCAGAATTTAAAATTTTAATAGAAATAATAATAAAATAAAATAAATGGTTTAGTTCTTGGTTGGTGTTCTTCGCTCTTTGGGTGTGATACTATTGTTGGGTGTGTCAAATTAAGAAAAAAAAAAATTCCTCAACAAGACGATTCTAAACGATTATTCCTAATGTTTTCTGTGTCAAAAGATAAAAATCTGATTGGCAAAAAAAAAAAAAAAAACGTTTTGTCGCATTGGATTCTATTCTTTAAAATATTTCAAAAAGTATTCACGCGTTGGAAATTTTGTTCGATCGAAATAATACGATTTGATTTTGAACAGAAAAATTATTATTTACATATAACGTAATTAATGTTCTATTGTTTACAGCCGTTCGAGTTTGAATCGACTTTGGTTCACAATTATTACTCATTTTTTCTCAACATTAAAATATTATAATATACCATCCGGTCTTACGCGTATTGTACAGCTTGCAGTGACGTTGTCAGGATTTTTCAACGGGCGAAAAACCAAAAGTCATAAAATATTTATTTGAAATATTCCAAAATTTGTTTGTTTATTGTGTAGGTATTATTATTACGGAAATTTCTAGTTATTTGGAACGAAATAAAAATGCATGAAGTATAATATTTAAACTCGACATGAATTTAATATAAATATTATAGCGATCGCAATTTAAATTTAAAATTATGATCTAGATTTTTGTTGAGAAATCAATATTTTTTGTGAAAATAATCAGATTTGTAAACATTTTAGTTTTAAACGCCAAAATCGTTTTGAACAACAATTTTCGAGATTTTTTCAGTGTCATTAGTTATAAATTATACGCGTAAGATTTTATTAAGCTTCAGCTCTTGTTATCAATAATTAAAAAATCAGAAAAAAAACTGTGACAACAATTTTTCCAATACCTACAATAGGCACCTATTAATTCTACATATTTTTGTTTTTTCCAAAATTGATAAATTTTTTTTTCAGACCGTATTTAAAGCGTGTTTTCAATGACAGCTTAAAATGTTAATTTTATAGTTATACAAAGTATTTCGAAAAATATCTTCTAAAAATTACCAAAGGGAATATATTTTTTATTTATAAATTCTTCGGAAACGACATACAATCCAAAAAAATCAGTTTAAAAGAAAGTGCATCAATTTTGTATTCTTTACTTCACTCAGTACTTAAAATTTACAGTTTTACGGTTAGATACGTCTTTACATATTACATTATAGTACTCTATTTTGTCGGTCTTAAGTTTGCATTTGTCTGGGTCAGTGGTTCCTAACGTGGATGCCAAATTGTGGGAGTTTCTAATTTTGGAAGTGGTGTTATAGAGAATGACTTCCTTTCACCCATATATATACATTTATTTTGTTCATAAAATAAATATATAAATGAATGCTATAAAAATTTTAAAGAAACGATAAATCATTTCTTCAGTAAAACGATTCTGAACGAAGGAAGTTAATAATATAAGAAAATAAAATGTCCAAAATTTTTTTTCACATTT
>JAIPRM010008357.1:0-16001 GCA_025469315.1 Stegophylla sp. TES_Ste_2020
GTTCAGAATCGTTTTACTGAAGAAATGATTTATCGTTTCTTTAAAATTTAATACGCCCGTCAAGAGAATACCACCCATCGTGCGAAGTACACCCATCGTGCGAAGTATGTCCGGCTTTTTATTAATAATTTTATTTATTTAAATTATCATACTCACTTGATTAAAAATTAAGAAAGTTTAATGTTTGAAGAAATATATCCTTTAATTCAACTATTACAGTTCATATGACTGTAAATACAAAATACGCAGGATTTCTTTTGGTCCTTATTTTATAAAATATTCGGTTTATAGTTTCAAGGATTAAAAAGTAAAATGGATTAAAGTAAAGTAAGGTTAGGTAAAGTAAAGTAAAGTAAAGGAAAGATAAGTAAAGTATAGACAAGAAAGCAGAACATACTTCGCACCACGGGTATTCTTCACTCGACGGGTCAGATATTTTTGGTGGGTGTGTAGAATTTAAAAAAAATGATAAATCATTTCTTCAATAGTACGATTCTAAACGAAGGAAGTTAAGAGGATGCTACACACGTATGTGTTTTCTTCGTCTTTCCAACCTAGCGCAACATAGTAAATTCGCATTCAGCGGAATCAATTTAATATCATCAGCTAATATTTGAGTAAATTGACCCATTATCAAATTTAAAGGTGAGATTATCATCTGTGTTCCTATGTAAGTTTTTTCGGATATTTAAATTTTCAAACGAGTTATAAATGCCTAAAATATTACAATTTTTTAAATGATTATAACTTGTTTGAAAATTTAAATATTGGAAAACACAAACAATGATCTTAACTCTTGATAGTGGGTGAATTTAAATTTTACTCCAATTTTAAAGCTGGTGATATTAAATTGATTTCGCTGAACGCGAATGTGCTGTGTTGTACGTTGGTAAGACGAAAACAATACAATATACGGGTGTAACGTAATCCTCTTAATAATATAAAGAAATAATAATCGTCATTTTCAAAACACCCATCAAGAGTATCTGACCCGAAGAGCGTAGAACACCCATAGTGCAAATTATGTCCGTCTTTCTTGTCTATACTTACACTTTACTTAACTATACTTTACCTAAATTTACTTTGCTTTGCTTTACTACTAGAGGCCAATACGGTTTCAAAAAGTTGCTGGTCGAGATTTTTAGACAAGTATTTCCATATAGGTATACAATTGTGTGTATACAGAAAAAAATAAAAAAAATAAACATCATTATAAAAACACTAGCTTCTTTACTTCATTCAGAATCTAAAATTGTATTCAAGTTTACTTGAACTGTATATATATATATATATAAGACTTCTAATAACATTTCAGTTAAAAGCATGAATATTAACTTTTAATTATATAAGACGTGTTTAAATTTCATAACAATGTAAACTGGTCATTTTCACGAATGATTAAATCCATATGGATTATTTTGTTTTCGAATTATAAAACTTGTTATAAAACTATTATAAAAGTTACATAATAGTTTTAAATAAAACACTGAAATAACTTTACATAGTGTCCCGTTACTGAATAAATTGATTATTGTTTCTTTAAAATTCATCACATCTACTACGATTATCCGATTCGTGGAGCGAAGAGTACCAATAGTTCAAAGTATACCCGACTCTTTTGAGTATGAACTTTTTACCGTTATCCACTAGTCAAGAGCTCAGGCCCCGGGCACAATTATGAAAGTGACCAAATTTTTTAAACTCCCTTTTACAATAATTTTTATTTTTCCGACAATCATTTAATCCAAGTATACTTTTTAGTGATTGAATATAATATAGTAAAACTAGTTGAATAACCCGGCTTCGCTCGTGTGTAATAATTGCTTTTTCTAAATGAAATTCTTAAATCAGATGTTTATTATTTACCTTGTTTCTTTTTTCCGTCTCCTAGCAACATTCCTTAAACAAACGATGTGAATTTTCAAACGAAAATAATAGCACGTAGGTTGTACAGTTAGAGTTAGTTTTATAATAATTAATAGCCGATCCCTATGCGCTTCGAAGCACCAAAACAAAAATGCAATAAAAATCATATAATTTTTCCTAGAAAATCATTAATTTTTTTCCAAATTCTTTATTATCAATCCAACACATTTGGGTAAACAATATTCTTTGTTTGTTCATTTAATATAATTCTGTCATTACGCGTCTGATCCTGCCGAGTTATTTATTCCTCCTTTAATCAGCCATATTAGAAAAAATTAAATTTTACTTACATGTAAAATGAAATTGAAGCGAACAAAAAAAGCACGTGTGTACAGCTCCAAAGTCGATCAGAAAAGACTGAATGTCAGCGTATACATTTGACAGTACAATGATATAAATTTAGTGGTGTGTTGAGTTTTCAACACACACAATACTTTTGACACACACAGATTTTGAGTTGCCAGATTTGAAACTGTCCGACCGAAAATTTACCTTTCTCAAATACATTTTAAATGATGTAGGATTTTCAAAAAAAATACACCACATAGGAGGGGTAGGAAGGGGGTATTTTTACGATTGGAGCAGTTGTTTTCGAGATATAGACGTTTTTTTCATTTTTCATACATTTTATTG
Organism: Stegophylla sp. TES_Ste_2020; assembly: GCA_025469315.1. Lineage (NCBI taxonomy): Eukaryota > Metazoa > Arthropoda > Insecta > Hemiptera > Aphididae > Stegophylla > Stegophylla sp. TES_Ste_2020. The sequence continues at coordinate 2,560 of JAIPRM010008357.1, forward strand.
TTGTTTTTGGCCATGTCGCCAGGTGTACAATTAATAGGCCATAACTCCGGAATCACTAATTGCACAGCGTACAAACTTCACAGAAACTATTTACATATCAATCTCAATATGCCCTGAAATTTTTATCGAAATCGGTTCGGTGGATCTTGAGTTATAAAATTTATTCAAAATGTACACTTATTTATATATATATATATATATATAGATCAGGGAATTTGATCTATCATAACGACTTTAATATGACAATAGTTTTTTAAATATAATCTTCCATTTGTTCAATATTTACTGGAATAGCCAATGCTAATGCACACAATTATTCATTACCACATGGGAAATTAATACATTAATATTTTCATTTCAGTCTTGGCAACGATTACAATCGTAAATCCAGACGATAAGAAGGTATTCGGGGATCCGAACGGTGGATTTGGTAAGTCAAAAATAAATAATAATATGTAATATGTGACAATGTATCGAGGTTTTACGGTCTCGCGCCGTCATAACGATTTATCAATATTGTAAATCAACCCGTTCATTATCAAAATTCGGGTTTTCATCAAACACTGATTGCTCGATTATCAACGGATTATCAATAATTATGAGAAATAGGTTCTGATGATGCCGAGAATTTCAAATAATTGTGCTAAATTCACGTACTGAATATTAAAAAATCACGCAGGTGTTTACAGGACCCCCTTCCGGCCGTACCTTTCACGGATGACAACCTATAAAACTACATTTACATTTATTTTTAAAACGTTCGCTAGACGTCTCAGAGATACTACTGAAATATTTATTATATAAATAATATAAAAGGTTTACCATATGTTAAACATCTCAATAAGGATTTTCTATTTACAAAAAATTTTCACGGAACAATGATAGAACGAAGATTTCAAACATTTTTAAGATTAAGGTTTATGCGCCCACTTATTGAACCCGTTATAATGCCAGATGAAAAATGTATAGTTAAATTGCGTTAAATTTTACATAACAATGATTATTTTGAAAAAATCACCTATACATTTTTGATATCTTAAATTAGCATATAATTCCAGCGCCTAATAAGTAATAATATTGTAGGAAATCCGTGAATTCACTTTTTTCAAAAATATGCTCGTTTAAACATCCTTAGTATTTATCCTTAGTATCTACTAAGTATCTCTAAATACTAAGAAATTCTCTTTGATATGTTGTTTAAAAATATAATAATAATAATTCTACCGTCTATTCGTGTTTGAGTAAAACCATATTTTCCTCGTGTAAATTAAATTGAAAACAAACCCGGAATCGCCGTTAATTGGTTTGATCTAAGAAGCTGACTCTTTAGGAAAATTTTTTTTAGATTAATTGTTAAAACATTTGGATCAGAAAAACATTAAAAAAAAATCTTAAGTACACGTATAGTAAGCGAGCTCTTTTATAGTTTTTTTTTAGCTTGGCCTGAAAAAAAAAAATGTCAAGCTTCTAATATTTAACTTAAGCCTTTTGAATGGAGCCGCAAGTTGCCAGTTGTGGAACTGAATACCTAATAACACATAATTTTTCAAAGTTTGGTTTATATGAGTATTTAATGATAAGTGAATGAGTAATAATTTTCTTTGTTCACTGAAAAAATATTTTTTTTTATAAATAATATTAAAAACATGACTCTGATGGAATACCTCTCACTAAGGTTTTCATCAAATATTAATTTTGTTTCTTGTATCATTTTAATAGATTACACAACACATTTTAAATGAAAAAAATAATATGTAATTATTATCCCATACACGACATCTTATTACGAATATTATTTGCAAAATTACCGTAAAAGTCTGTAGTATTCTTAGAATCTGTAAGACATAAGTAATTAAATATTGCTTAATTTATTAAACATTAAAATGACAAAATTATGGCGTGCAAATGCCTGATAAATTATCATTATGCGAGCTAATCGGATATAATCTATACACATATTATAATGTTTTAATTAAAAATATAATTTGTGAACTTTGTATAATTTATCTATTAATCTATTTGACTAAATGTTTAATATTATTTTCAGCTACTTCATTTATAGTGTTAACTATTACACTATTTATTAAAGTAATATTGGATGTCATTGTACTGTATATCAGCATAAGACTACGCAAAGCAATAATTAATGTAAGTTTTATGTTTTAATGCATTTTGCATTAAACACTATGTAATCCTGGTATAAAACACCATAAACATATTAATAAACTATGCGGTTAAAGAACCGACAAATCCGGATATTGATAACAAAAACGATTTTTCATAAAAAAAAAAAATTAAAATGACCAAAATACAAATGACTTTTTATTTACTTACGTTTTTTTTATTTTTACATAGATTAATATTTCCCTTTAGTTTAATTTATTTGTATTTTCATTGAACGTTTCCGAAGTCATTAGTAAGTTATTGAATTATCAATAAAGGATATTGATATATGCAAATCTGTTACTTCGCGAATGTGGTAGAGTGGTAGGAATGTAATTAAAAAATAATGTACAATTTTATTCTTTATAATTGTTAGACATATACGTACTTTATTATAATATCTTAAAATAATTTATTACAAATATATAAATAATAATAATCATTAAACTTTAGTTTAAAGAAGATACATACATGCCGAGCCCGATGACTTCTTTTTATAAATAACAACTTAATAGATCACAAATTATCAGTATTGTTTTTCCAAATGCGCACCTTGCACCAGTGGCTAGCCAGGATTTTCTCATTGGGGGCGGGGGGTTACAAGTTTTGTTAATAAACTTACCCAGTGGTATAGCCAATGGGTAGGAGGTTTATGATGTATTTTGAGGTATATGCAATAATGCTATATATAAGAGATATGGACTCGAGTCATTTTAAAAATTCGGATAAAAGTGTTAAATGAAAATTCAGGTGTTTTGGATTATTAAACATTTCTGGTTGTAATTAAATGTACATTTATTCGGGTTAATTATGATTCATGGTTAATTCGGGCGTTAAAAATATTTATATTGTATATGATTTAATATGTGAGTTTTAATACGAAATCGATTCAATAATCAGATTTTATTTTAAAAATTAATTTTAATGCGAAATAATAATTTCATTTTTTTACTGGAGTAACATATATATATATATATTAAACCTCAATTAATGTCATTAACTAACTGAAGAACATAAAAACTAAACATATTTATGTTGTAGTTATTTGGAAAATATGTTTTCAATCTTTTTGAAGTCAAAAAAGATCGTTTATTAGCAGGAATTGTTATTGAAAATTTCGCTAAATTCTGTAGAAGTTCAAAAATTGGTAGAAAAAAATAGGTTGTGTTACATTGTTGAAGCGCTTTAATAAAATTCTTTAGAAAATCTTAAGTTTCTACAAAAATTTTCGGTCACATTTTAATTTCACTCACGACTGTTAGAACGCACTAAAATCTAAATTATCTTGGCGCATTTCGACTAGCCGAGTAATTTTTTGTTCCATTTATTAGGTGTATTATTGGATAGTAGTAAAATTAAGTTCAAATTTTCAAGTATAAATTTGTGAGATAAAAATCGCTTATTAATTGATATGAAAAACGATCCTACAAGTGGAATGAATCAAGAAATTCTATGATAATCTTCCGGAAAATTTACTCGTTAGCTATAAAAGAAATAGAAATTTAAATATCTAAGGCATCGCATTTTAAGATTCAACATTATTTAAAATAATTTTTATTATTTTAATTAATGATATGCCTATATTATTATAGATATCTATATTCTATGCCCGAAGAAATTTCATTTTTCAATCACACACACACACGCACACACACACACACACACACGCACACACACACACACACACACACACACGTACGCACAATTTGGTAGGCTTCCGATTAAACATCCTAATCAAGTCGATTACTAATTTCTTTTAAACTATCAACTATGACATAAAATAACTCGAGGAAAAAATAATTATTACATCATGTCGATTTATCCTAGGGTGACCATACGTCCTGTTTTATACAGGATTGTCCTTTACTTCGGCTATGTGTCCTGTTGTCCTGACAAACTTCTCTCAGGACGCTTTTTGTCCCATATTAATCCCATTTTTTTGACTTACTGCTGATTTAAAATTTTTTAAATTTTTGAAATGAAATTATTGAATAAAATTATAATGTAAGAATCTAGAAATCCTTTGGATACTATTAGATTAATTATAATCGTAAAATGAATTAACAAGTTTTTTTTGGAAAGTAAATACGGTCACTATAATCTATTCGTCAAGCTGAAATTAAAAGTTTTAATCGTTTATACGGTTTATTATTTAAACTGTATAAGTATTTAAGAATCACTCTGCTGGTGTTGACCTCTTTGTTAACTTCCTTTGGGTATTGACTTCGTTAATTACTATATTATAATAGTAAAAAAATCAAAGTGAGACTTTTGAACACCCAAAACTTGCCCTGGCTACACCACTATCCTGCACACACACACCCACGTATGCCAATACACGGGAAAACGTATAATAAATCATGTTTTTTTATTTTTTTCAGCGCGATTTAGCTTATCTCCGAATCTGGCTCATATGTCAATTAAATCTATTGATCTTTTTCGTTTTCATCCTTATTACCTTGTTGATTTCACCTTTCTTCTGTGATAGTAAAATCGGATCGGTAGAGATGAAAAACGATACAACGATCAATTCATCTGCAATAAGCACAGGTACGTTTGTAGTTTTACGGTATAGTCGTTATATATTAGTCAGTCGTGATGTTAATTATAGCACTTCGACAGACTGTTTTATTATTTCATCTACAGGTCTGTGTCTAATCGTGTATGCTGCTTGTTATTATGCGATGTACCAGTATTACAGATTCGAGATATCTAGGCAAAGAAATGCGAATGGTCAGGCCGTTTGAACTACGTAGAAATATACGATGAAAAAAAAAAAAAACATCATGAAAGCCAAAAAATCTCAATATTTGACATAAAATATTATTATTATGTAGAACGTTTTTCTATAAAATAAAATAAAATTATATCACTGATCAATATGGTTTAATTATTATTATTTTTTCTTTTACGGATAATTAAATCCAAGAGTGAATACAGGACATTTTATATCTTACTTCTAACTTATATAGTCTCAAAATTTGAAAGTTGTAGTTTTTGATCACATAGAAGTTTATTTTTACTTTTTAAATAAGTACTAAGTTTTAGTATCTGAAAATATATTGAAACTAATTATTAGTTATTAATTTAGCAATACAAATTTAAATGAAACTAATGTAATTATAAAAATAATTTATACAAACTCTTAGAAAGCATTTGGTATTTAGTAATATTATCATTTGATTCAGATATTATCATTATTTATCAATCATTAAACTAAAAAAAAAAAACTAATAATAATTGATTTTTGAAATTATTTTAAAATAAGGTACCTACATATGGGACGGATCATCCGAAATACGGGACAAAAGTGTTATTTAGGACCTTTTGTCCGGATACCGGGACGTTTAATTCAAATACGGGACGTATGAGATCCTTATAGTGGGAGGAGAGGGATGTTATACATATATATTGAAATAACTTATATTTATGTACAATAAATAATATTATATTGCTATACTTCGCACCTAGTGTATTCTATAAGTTCCTAAAACAAGACACAGATTATGAGAGCTAGGATAAACATATTTTGGAAATATTATAAAACAAGACACAAAATAAATGTTAGTCCAGCAATAGCGATCTGGAAACATATTACAAGAATAACCTAGTGTTATAAATTACATAAGAAGTTAAAATAAACGTGCAGGTCAAAATAATATGGCTGTAATAACGTCTCGTGGCAATTTTATCGCACGTCAATTATGTCGCAATTTTTATTATTTATACACTATATTTGATAAAGTTGCTGTTGTATAACATATAAATATTTTTCTTTCCATATGGACGTACGTACGATCATAGGTATTCAATAGATTGCTATAAACGATATGCAGGCGCGGATTCAGATGGGGGCCGCCCCCTCCGTTGGTCTTATCAAAATGTATTAATAATTTCTTGTATAATATATATATATATATATAGCAATATTTCGTGTTTTTCAATATTAATGTAATGTTATATTCAAAGTTACAAATCTATGGAAGCGTAGTATATTTGCCATGTAAAAAAATTTGCCAACTTTGTCACTGCAACTCGAAATTTTGACTTTGTAATATGAAATTTATACGTCTCAAATATGTTCACTAAGCAACTTCAAATTTCAAGTTTTGTTAATATTGATAATTTGTCAAATTCATAAAGAGATCAGAAGTAACCAAGTCGAAATTTCTACTTCGTAACTTAAAATTTTCAATTTACTTAACCAACTTAACAGGTACCCGGACGTTTTCCCGAATCCGTATTCCCGAAAGACCATTTCACGAAAGCCAAAATTCCGAATCCGTTTTCCCGAAGACGTTTTTCCCGAACCCATTTTCCCGAATAACCATTTTCACGAAAGCCAAAATCCCGAATCCGTTTTCCCGAATATGTTTTTCCGAACCCATTTTCCCGAAAGATTATATTTTCACAAAAGCCAAAATTCCGAATTCATAAAATATAAAATATGTATTATATGAAACAGCAGCTTTATAAATATCGCCAAATACTATAGATTAAAATACGGGACACTGTTGATAAATGGTTGTGACATAGCGCTTATCGCTGATCATCGTCGCCAGAAATTTCAAAAGTGTCCCGTATTGTTATTGGGAAACATCATCTAGATTATTCCGCATTAACTGAGTTCCAGAAAGAACAAAGAGATACAGAGATTTCCATAAATGAACTAGATCTTGGTCGTAGAGTAAAAGCTGCTCAGAAAAAAAAAAATGGTTGGATTTTAAAAACCGAATTTGAGGAATAACTTTAGATTACGCACTTTATAAAGAAGAAAGAAGATTGATTGATTTTTTAAGAACAATTGCTTGTAATGTCACACTCTAGGTTTTAAGTAATATAATATTTTTTACATTCATTTTTATAATATTAATTTTTCAAATTTTTTTAATATAGTATATATTTTTTTTAATATCTTGTTTATAATAAAAGTTCTATAATTTAATAATTTAATATTATTGGCATTTTTTAAATATTTTCGGGAATAATACCATTTGTGAAAAAATTTTTCGGGAAAATGGATTCGGGATTTTTGTGAATAATACCATTCGTGAAAAAGGTTTTCGGGAAAAATGGATTCGGGATTTTGGCTTTCGTGAAATGGTCTTTCGGGAAAATGATCATTCGGGAAAACGTCCGGAAATCAACTTAACATTTTCGATTTGGCCACTCAAAACTCGAGTTTTGTTTATTGATGAAAACATTCGTGAACGGATTTCTTTTTATTTAAATATCCTTGTAAAATATTTAATTATTCGTCCGTAAGAAATTTTATTGCACCAAAATATTCGCAATGAAATTTTGCCAATTTTCTTATATGTACGTTAAAGTTTGTAATTTTAGGTAAAACTAACGAATTTCATCGAAATTCTAAATTCAAACAGATATAAAAAAAAAAAGTTGACTAACGATTTTTGAGATTTTTTCAGGTCAATGTCTATTATATGTCAGTAAGATTATATTAAATTTTCAAATCTTAACATCAAAAATCAAAAATTTTAGTACATAAAAACTAACAAAAAATGAGAAATTTCCGAAATTTTCAAAATGCTGTACTTAATTCAAAGTTGATCAAATCTTTTTGAAATTTTTATTAAATGTTTTCGTAATTATTTTTAGTGGTTGATGAAAATTTCAAGTTCTTAGCTGCATTATTTTAGAAGTTATGTAAAAAGGAATTTTCAATGGTAATTGCATATTTAGCCGTTTTCTGTTAATTTTTCTACAGTTTTTCCCCGTTTTTGGAAAAAGTATTGAGAAATTGGAAAAATGACTTCTTTAAAGTACCATTCGGATACGATTCAGGTTCTATAGAGATACTGATCGAAACTTTTGGACAAGTATTTCTATACGTAAAAATGTTTCCAGAAAGAGAAAAAAATAAATAAACATCATTGTAAAAACATAAGCTATTTCACTTCGTTCAGAATCTAAAAACTGATGAATTCCGTCATCGGAATGCTAACTTTAAACAGTCATAAAAAAAAGGTGACTAATGATTTTCGAGATATTTTCAGAACCGTCGGTAACACATATACGTGTATGTTTTTATTAAATTTTCAGATCATAATATTCAGACATTGAAATTTTATGAAATAAAACCTTACAAACAACGAGAAATTTTTAATTATTTCAAAGGTCTGAGCTTGCTTCAAAATTGGTCAAATGTGTTCGAAATTTTTATGACATATGCACGTCACTATTTTTATTCGCTTGTGAACGTTACTCGTTCCTCTAGGACTATAAGTTTTGAACTAATTATTAAATAACCAAATCGATTTCATGATTATATTACTTACAACATCAATATAATATAATGTAATTGATTTCGTGATTATATTTATTTCGGTATTTTCAGAAAATTTGACCGTACTTTTTCCGACTTTTTTTCAAATTGTAAAATTTTGAATTATTTGTCCGTAAAAATTGTGTTTGACCAAAATCTTTACAATATTATTTTTTATCTATATACCAAGTTTCGTAAAAATCGATCAAACCAATTATTTTTTATGCGCGTATGTAATTTTATGTAAAACTAATGAATTCTGTAAAAATGCTAACTTTAAACATTTATAAAACAAAGTTACATTAAGATTTTCGAGATGAAAATTACTGTCCAAAAGTTTTGACCAGCATTTTTTAAAAACCAATTTGTCTCTAGATAGTACTTATGAAAGGTCGTTTTTCGAAGTTCTCAATAGTTTTCTCAAAATTTGGAGAAAATTGCCCCAAATTTGACGTAACAATCTAAGAAACTATCTTTTTTTTTAATCAAAACTTTATGGAAATTTAACTACACAATAATACAAGAAATATGTAGGCGCAAAAAAATTTTGAAAATACGAAAAAAAAAATTTGGAAATATTTTTCTAATACTTTTTTCTCTCATTAAAAAATTTTGTTTTACTATCTCAGTTCATAATGAAATACAACTGGCCTAGTAAAATCAAATTTTTTTGTTATCATATCAAACTTTATAATTTTTAAGTGAAAATGTCTTGACTAAACTGAAGCTCCGCTCAGGATCGTCTTATTGAATAAATGATTTATTCAATACACCCACTAACGTATACCACTTGAGCTCGAGGAGCGAAAATACTCAAGGTGCAGTGAGCGAAGTACGGCCTTTTAGATTCTGAATAAAGTGAAGAAGCTAGTGTTTTTGCAATGATGTTTATTTTTTTTTATTTTTTTTTTCTGTGCATAACTTTTCGTATGGAAATACTTGTTCAAAAGTTTCGATCAGTAACTTTTTGAAATCGGATTTACCCCTAGATTGTACTTTAGAGAGATCCTTTTTTGAATAACTCAATTCTTCAATTTTTTTTTTGGAAAAAACTACACAAAATTTGACAAAAACGACTCGGAAACTATCATTTTTTGATCCGAACTATATGAAAATTTAAACATAGATAGAAAATAATATAAGAATGATTTTGGCGCAAGAAAATTATGAAAATTTGAAAAAAAAATTTTGGACATTTTTCTAACATTTTTTTTTCTCATTTATTTTTTATATTATTAACTTCCTTTGTTCAGAATCATTTATTGAAGAAATGATTTATCGTCTCTTTAAAATTAAATACACCCGTCAAGAAAATCCCACCCGTCGTGCGAAGAACACCCATCGTGTGAAGTATGTCCGGTTTTTTTAAATATTTTTGTTTTATGATAATTTCGGTTAAGTGCTATATTTATTTTTTATTTACATTTAATCGATCAAAAATAGAGTACCAGCATTCCGATTTTTAAATTTATTTTGTTATAATTTCATTGAGCTACACCAATATTCCGAGCATCTTAGTAATATTTATTATTGTTTTGTTTGATTACTAAACATTTATTTCTGTATTAATAACAATATTAACATATTTGTTTGTCACTAATTAAAAATAAAAAATGGTTTGCACATCGATTTTTAATTCGTTAAAATGTTCAAATAAAATATTATGCTGGTGATTCTTTTCGATTACAACATTTTTATCTGAACGCACATAATAATAATTTAATTGGCATCCATAAAGTTCAATCTAGAGGTGAATTCTGATTCAAAAAGTTTCTGGTTGAGAAACATTTGAATAAGTATTTCTACACAACTACGAGTAAACACAAAAATTTAAAAGCCGGACATGTTCGCACCAAGGGTAATCTTCGCTTCTCGGGTGGAATGGTCTTGGTGGGTGTGTTGAATTTTTAAAGAAACGATAAATCATATCTTCAATAAAACGATTCTGAACGGAGCATCAGTAAATTATAGACAACAATAATTATTGTCAGTTATATGTGTATATTGAGTAGGTATGTTTAAAAGTTGCTAAATATTTTCATGATTTAAGCAATATTACTTTGGAATATTGTACGTAATAACAGAATAATCTGTGTCTATTTCATAATTCGTGAAAAAAATTAATTTAGCCGTGTTTTGCAGTTTAAAGTTTATATTATAAAAACGTAAATATAAGTTTACTAGTATATGAGTAAATAATTGGTATACAATTTTCCACTTTAAAAACAATAAACTGAATATACTACCACCACGTAATAATGAGGAAGAGAAATTTTCTATTAATAGGATTAACCGTTATTTGAGGTGTAATTTAGGGACAAACAATTTTAGGTTAGCACAAAAAGAAAAGGTCTTCGCTTTTTTCAAAACCATTTTAATATTTTACAGTTACATAATATACAACGTTTTCTAATTAGCTTAATATTTTAATAAATGCTTAGTACCTAATATCCAATGCATTCCTTTGCTTTTTCAGTTTGAAAACGATGGGTCAAAATATTTTTATTTTTATTGGTTTGATGTTGATTGCTCATCATTTCCTTTATTGCAGTCTATTGGGTTACAATTGTATTTTTGAAATGAAGCCAGGAGAGTTTAGTAGTTTTGGTTGCATTAGCAAAAAATCATGAAATTCATTCCACGAATTTTTTAAAATTATTTTTCAGCATTACTATTGCTTTAATAGTAAGTGCAAAAAAGCGATTTTTTTCATGCGTCCAAAAAACATTTGTGATAGAAAATATTCTTTCAACTGCTGCGTTAATTCCTGGCAATGCAAGAGAAAATCAACAATCTTCCAAAAATTGTTGATCAATGTATTTTTATTTTTTAAAAAAAGTTAAAACGCAGTGGCTATAATGGATATGATACCATCAATGAACATAACAAAAGCAGTACTGTTTGTATGTACTACACGGTATTTCGTTGTTCGAATTTTAGAATAAACGAGTACACTCATAGATAAAATATTGTAATAGAGTTCCATTTTTAATCTATGGTCTACCTAATATCATTGATTGTAAATAATATTAGATATTTTTACTCGTAGAGTACATAATATTCAAGCTATATACACTTCACTGTTATTTATAACTTTGGTTTATATAAAATCTGTTTTTCATATTTTATTTCAAACAGGTATCCATTATATTTTATAAATATGACAATATTACAATACAGTATACAATACACAAAAATAACGGGATAAAAACGGGACTATTTTCTAAAAACGGTAAATAAGCATCCCGTTTGAAGTTTTCCGGGATAACGGGACATAATTAGTAAAAACGGGACGTATGGTCACCCTAGTCCTAGTGTAATTATAAAAAAAAATCTAAACGTTAGTAAAAAACTATTTAAAGGGCTGAATTCTATGAAATTATAACACGTATAGAAAATCCCGTAAGAAATTCGGTAAAAGAAAAATTGAGCTCGTTTTAAATTTCAAACATTATAACGTTTTAATTGAAAAAACAAACGAATATTTTACTTAAAAATGACATGTTTCATACAAATTCTAGCTTTAAACGAAAATTATACTTCCTGTTTTCAACATATATTTTTATGTTAATTAGACATATAATACGAGACATACATATTAAGTGAGTGTGAGGTTGTTTTAAATTTTTAACACATAATGTCGAGAATTCAAAATTATATTAGATAATACCTAATAAAACGCAAATTCCAAAATAATATACATTCAACCCAAAAGTGGTCAGATTTGTTTTTAATTTTATTATACATCTATATTACCTACACTATTCAACTATTGTTGGAAATGTATGAAACTTTTACGTTTCTACTACAGTTAGTTTTGGAATTATAGTGAAATTAATAAAATCAATATTGTGAAAATCTTGTCTCAGGCACATAATGCTGACTTCACTAAATTTTTTAATGAGTTTACCTCGTTTTTGGAAAAATCAAAATTTAAAAATTTGAAACATTATCTCCTAAAAGTACCAAATAGATGCTTTTTCCGATCTTAAAAGTTATTGTTTGAAACTTTTGAACAAGTATTTCTATACGAAAATGTGTACACATAAAAATAAGAAAAAATAAATAAATAAAAAATAAATATTTCATTAAAAAACACTAGCTTCTTTCCACCACTCAGAATCTAAATTTAAAAAAGCCGGTCATACTTCACACTATTGAGTTTTTTGTTCATCGGGTGAGACGGTCCTTGTTGATGCATTGCATTTTAAAGAAACCATAAATTATTTCTACAATAAAACGATTCTGAGCGAAGCTTTAGTTAATTATGGGAAACTATAATTGTCAGTTTTGCATTGAGTAGGTATGTTTAACAATTGTTACTTATTTACATTTGATTCGAAATTCATCTATGATAAGATAATGTTGATAAGCCTATTCATTATTTAAATAATATTACTTTTGGAATGAGCAATAATAGAATAAACTGTGTCCATTTCATCATTCGTGAAATTGATTAATTTTATATAATACTTTAAAAGTGCCTTTTTGAGCAAAATTCTGATACGAAAAAATACTGATCGAAATTTTCGGACAAGTATACGAAAATATATACATATAAAAAAAAAATTATGTATTAAACAAAAATAAAAATAAACATCATTGTAAAAACATTGGCTTTTAGAATCTTCAAGCTTTACTATTATTAAGTTGTTATTAAAATAAAATGCAAGTAAATAATATTTTCAAATTCTTTTTCACAGTAGTTTATTATGTTATTATTTAGATCAGGGGTCTCCAACCTACGGCCCGTGGGCCACATCCGGCCCGCCAAGGTTTTTGTACCGGCCCACCAAGCTAATTAATGTTGTTTATACCATCGTATTCAGCCTCGAATATACATTAGATGGCCAAAAATATTACCATAACAACAAAATACAACCAATTTTTTTTTGAAGTTATGTTATAAAACAATTTTCAATTTTATGAATATTCGGGTAGTAGCTTATTTTACAATTTTTTGTCAATTTTTCAATAGATTTTCCTCTTTTTT
>JAIPRM010008358.1:0-16001 GCA_025469315.1 Stegophylla sp. TES_Ste_2020
AAATCAAAAATTTTATTAAATAAAAACTAAAAAAAAAAAAAAAAAAAAAACCGTTTCAATCAAGATGCGCGTAAAACGATTTCGAAAGCTTTGACTAATGTAATCATTAAATAAAAATAATATCCTTCGCCATAAAACCAAAAAAAAACAAAAACAAACAGACGCATCCACATCGGTTTTCCTACATTATAACTAGGTTTTTCAAAAATCATTCAAAACATAGCTAAGTAATATAGAAATGCGTTTCATAACAGCACGAGTTGTATGCTGTACTCTTTAATTTGACTCTATTTTGCATATTCAACTCTTTTTTCGATATAAGTGCATATTTTGGTTATATTTAAATATTAAATGCATGTTTCACATATTTTTCAATATTTAATTTGAGTTTTCTCTGAATTTCCGAAGAGATTAGGTATTATTTGATATTTTTATTTGTTTCAATGTAAGCTTAAAAAGAATGAAGATTGAAAATAAAAAAAGAAATTTCATAAATAATAGAAGAAGAATTAAATATTATATTATACAATACAATTTTTAAATATTTTGAGATTTTACAGTAAAATATTAATGTTTTATAAGAGATTTGTTTAGCATTTTTGTATATTTTTAGACCATAACTGCATGCATATTTTAAGTTTTTTTAGAGCTATAAGTCCCTAGCCCTAAATTTATAACATTATTTACAAAACGGAAGAATGGGGATCGCGGCTCGGTATCGACGAATCATCGTAGTGTTATTGTCAATTATAGGAATGGGAATTTTCTTTACTTTCCCAGATAGTCATTACATTCGGTACTGATACAATAATGTGTAATGATTACAAAAAACTGGTTACTTCGTTTTCTATTTTTATTATTATTATTAAATTGAAACTTACATACTTTTTGTTGAAAAAAAAAAAACGTACATAATAATGAAACATAATAATATATTTACTGTATATTATACTGTTAAGTACATGTACGTAATTAAATTCTAAACGCTTACCAGTCAAGTTTTATAAGATCTTTAAATAAAATGTCGATTTTGAAATATTGACTTACATTTTATTTTGCAATGTTTAGTAAATATTGAGTTTAGATTGCAAGGGAAATATCAAAAACGAAAATATTGATTTAACACATTACGTTTATTAAACATACGAATATTAATATTGTGGTGAAATTAATTGGTTACCGTCCTTTTTCCCCTTCCAATGACCAAAAATTGAAAACGAATAACATGAATTCAGTCATGGTGGGAGGGGGACCATTAAATTCAACAAAAAAGTACAAGTACAACTCCGAAGAAAAATTTCAATATTGTTATCAGAAACATGTCACACCGCCATGTTTAAAAATGAAAATTGAAAACAAGATATCTGCCATCACACCGGGGTTCTAGGGGAGCATGCCCCACCACAGATTTTTAGTGGAATTAAATAAAAAAATTGAGGGGGGGTTAAATTTAGATCCCAAAGTGGTATTATCCTCGTGTAATTTAAAAATCTGGATGAGTTTTAAGTAGATTAATTCGTGTAGATAAATACTGTCTCAAATTACATAATTATATTATGTATTCGTCATAGATACGACACAGGAAAATATGTAAAAAAATTATAAACACGGCTTCTTACGAATAAATTTTAGAAGGGGTCATTGTAAATAATATGTACGTGTTTATCGTTTATTTTAAGTTTGACTTTTTTTCATTTTTTTTTTTAAATTGTAATAAAATAAATCTACAGGTTTTTCGCTCGATTATCTATTACGATTTGATGAAATGAACTTTTGAGAACTTTTAATACTTTATTAAATTTCACCGTATAAACCGTTGTGTATGTCTTCTTGAGTTCTCCGTAAGTCAAACTTATTTATTAGTTTTTCATTAATCGTAATCGTTTTTAAAGTTTATCTTACATCCCAGCTATCGTCGGAGCACGTAGTCGATGTTATTTCCGAACTCTGGACGTGAGTTGTTATTACGAAAATATTGCGCTATAAAATATATAATACGATTGAAACCGATATTAACTTTTCGAGTTTCATTTTTAAATTTCGAAAATTCCAAATCACGTTTTATCCGATAAATATCATCTCGTCATTTTGTCCGTCGGTAGCATATTAACTTACCGCGCTCAAACACAGAATGGAAAAGCCATTTTGGCCGTGCGAAAAACCGTCCGCCATATTGAATGCAAGCATCGGAATTTCCACAAGACAAATAATATCGATTTTACAGTTATATTATGGATCTAAGAATATTCATTAAAATACGAATTAGTTCATGAAATAAAAAACGAAGTTAATAATCTCGTTCGTTTTTTCTAAATGAATTTTTTTCGTTTAAGTTCATTGGAAAGTTCATTAGCTTAAAAGTTCTATTTTCATAAAGCTCTAAAGAAAAAAAATCAAATGTATGATATTATATGAATTTATTGAAATTGTATAAACAGTTATTTTTATGCTAAAACTAAAAACACCTGTTCGTTGTGACTTTCGATTCTTTCTCGATTTTCTCTGCAGCTCCATATAAAGTCTACTGAATATTTCAACAACAAAAAATTTAGGAGGTAAACTCCCATGAAATAATTTTGCTACGGAATTACTTCCAAGTAGATTCCACTAAAAATGCATTCAATTATTATCAGAAATTATAGCAATTATAGCCGTTATTAATATTATTATATATTATAGTAACCAATAAGTTATTATATTAGATCCAATGAGTGTTTAAAATCCATAATTGCTTATCAAATCTAACAACCAGAAAATTGTATTACAATTAGATGTAGATAATATTTAATATACAGTAGAAACCGTTTATAATGACACCGGTCGTAATGACAAACCGGGTTTAATGACCTTAAGTTGAGAGTCCCTGCAAAAATTGTATATTATATGTGCGAATTTGTATCGGTCATTATGACGTCTATATAATGACTATACGGATGTCATGACGTTTAATTTTGAATATTTTAGAAAAATACTTTATCTATAATGACATTTATCATAAGTATTGCTTTTATCAAATTTAATGTAACTACAAAAGTGTTATAAACTAAAATAACAGATTATTTTGATTTGTAAATGTTATGTTTTTTTTTAAAAACTAAACAAATAATAATAGAAAATTGAATTATACCGTATATTGTTTGTATTTTGATCACGATTTTGTGACAAAAATTGAATACATTTGTAATACATAATATTATATAATGTTCATATAACTTTATTATCAAATTTTTAATTTTCGTTATCGTTTTGGTTATACTGACTATCGGTTATTATGACCAATTTTGACCGGTCCCTTGAATGTCATTATAAACGGTAATTTACTGTAACGGTTATAAACTGTAATTTAATCCTATCGAAGAATACCCGAAGTACAAATGGTTAATATTTATACATTAATATCACAATATAAGCATTGATATCAGACATTGATCATTCATTTTAACAAATTTTGTCGATATCGATGTCGAAATTCGATTTTAATTCCACGCGAAAAATCTGATCATTATGTTAACCACTACTTGTCAAGTCAAACGCCGCTGGTCACTTTGGAATTGATAAAATTTCGAATTACTTTTTTATGGGAGTCAACATAGTATAGTAATACAGTAGTAAAATAAATTTTAGGGGAGTTTACACGATCTCCCAATATATTATACGCGTCGATATTAATAATTTGAAAATTAGCCCGTCACTAATAATTATTATGATTCGCCGTCGGCGGTGTGTTTGTTTTTATTATAATATGATATCGCGTTGATCAACTCGTTTTATGTGCGGGGACGTGCGGGGGAGGACGCGGTAGTGCCGGAATATATATTGTTTCATAATAATAATAATAATAATAATAATAATAATATGTACGAGCGACCGTCGTCGTGTCTATTGATTGAACGCGTTTTGACGCAGACGGATTCAACGATGAACGATGAAATATACACTTCGCGCGTGCGGCGGCGGCGGTATATTTACACAAAACGCATTATAATAATATTATTATTGTTATTTGCGTCGTGTGTGCGTAAACACATTATAGGTAACTTTGCGGGCACAGAGGGGGGGTGGGGGTTTCCGGAAATAATGGAATATTGTTTGTGCGTAGAATTAATTTTATTTTTTTATTTTTTGGAACTCGCGAAAATAATATTGTCAGTCAATTCGGTTTTTGTTTTCATACCGTATCCGCTGTACCGCGACTGGAACAATCCGAAAAACAGTATATTATTATACAACAGTGGTTTTAGATTCTGAGTGAAGAAGCTAGTATTTTTACAATGATATTTATTATTTTTTTTTTCTGTGTACAACTTTTCGTATGGAAATACTTGTTCAAAAGTTTCGATCAGCAATTTTTTGAAACCGGATTTGCCTCTAGATGGTACTTTGAAGAGGTCATTTTTTGAATTTCTCAATGCTTTATTTATTTATTTTTTTTTGGGGGGAAAAAAACTACCAAAAATTTGACAAAAACGACTCGGAAACCATAATTTTATGATCCGAACTATATATGAAAATTTGAACATAGATAGAAAATAATATAATAAAGATTTTGGCGCAAGAAAATTTTGGAAATGTGAAAAAAAAATTTTGGACTTTTTTCTAACATTTTTTTTTTTTTTTTTTTTTTACATTTGTTCTTTATATTATTAACTTCCCTCGTTCAGAATCGTATTATTGGAGAAACGATTTATCGTTTCTTTAAAATTCAATACACCCGTCAAATGAATCCCACCCATCGTTCGAAGTATGTCCGGCTTTTTTTAATTTTTTTTTTTTCTGTGTGCAACTTTTCGTATGGAAATACTTGTCCAAAAGTTTCGATCAGCAACTTTTCGAAACCGGATTCGCCTCTAGATGGTACTTAATACAATTTCGAGATAAAATAATTATGTTTTTGACGTTTTTAAATAACATTGAACTAAAATAATTATAATTTTGAAATTCTTTGGGGGGAGAGGGCTCGCGCCTCCTTCATATACGCTACTGGATGTATGAAATAATAATGTATAATATTATAGTTAATAACTTAACCTAACATAAAGAGGCTAAATGAAAATCATCAATTTAGAACACACTACGCGTGATTATTGAGTACGTCACGAATTTGAGTACGTCTCGATCAACTATTATTATTATTATTATTAAAAATACTTTTTAACCAAATCACGCAGGGTAGGAGCATGCATTTTATGGAAAAATAAATGTGAAAATAAAAAATTTACATAGTTAATTCAATAATATGCTTTAAATAAAACTTAAAATATGTTTCAAATCGATTTCACGTGTGAACTTAAAATTCAAATCCACAAAATCATTCCATCACTATGCGACGACAAACGACAAAATTAATTTGCAGTCAAATTTTTACAAAATATGAATAGAAAAATCCGTAAGGGGACATGTCCTTCCCTTACCCTCCCTAAATCCTATGCCCATACCTATGCCCTACGAATACTTCTACGGTGTTCGTATCGCGTCGGTTTGTCGAACAAAATAAATGTTGACTTTGCACATAATTCGTTCGGTTGATCACTAAAAACCTAAGAAAAACATAATTCCTTAATAGCGCACAACTTAATAAAGTCAAAAATGCTCTAAAAATCCAAAAAAGTTAAAATAAATACAACATAAATGTAACGCTTTTAAATTTTATCATAACTAAAACGAATTTTATACTTAGAAACCATTGTTCGAAGACAGAAATTTAATTTGTCATTGAAATCCTCTCCTTGTTGATCGAAAAAACACTATAATGGCGAACTGGAGGCCCTATTATAATAGGTGAGTGATTCAAGTGCCCGCCCGCATCTGATGTGGCATAATCGAATTTTTCAGCGCTGTTTTGAATGAAACTTTCGAGCATAAACATGAATAATAAAGTTTTCGCGCGAGACTTAAACGAAAAACTTTCGAAACAATATAATGCCGAAAAGGGGTAGTAAAAAACAAACAAAAGAACGATGAGTATTATTATTATTATTATTATTATTAATAATAATAATAAAACGATGCGTGAGATAATTATTAAATATTATAATATTTACGCGTTTAGTAGTATAACTATGGGCAGGGGAGAGAGAAAATAGTAGGCTATGGGACTCCCTCATTGTTCGTATTGCATTTTTTTTTTTTTTTTATAAGAGATTAAGTTAAGTTAGGCTTCATGTCTTTTTCAAAAACGATTTTGAGTTCTGAAGTTTTCCTCGCATTCTTTTTACCCGTAAATTATTTCATAAAATTAATTTTAACCGTTTTGTACGATAAATCAAATTTGAAAATCTCAAAAAAAAAAGCCAAACAATTTGGCAATTTACTATCCTAGTATTTATCGGATTTATAATGTAATAATCCAATAAATTTACCTGTATCTGAAAATTTAGTTTTCTCGGTTTTAAATTTACATCAGAAAAAAAAATGTTTAAACACGATATATTTTTCTGCTCGTTTAAATAAAAAAACATTGTGTATTTTACTAACGAACATTTCGAGTTTCCAGCACGGTTATTTTTGGAGTTTTAACTGATACCAACGTTTATTTAATGAAAAAAAAAAATATTTTATTTAATTTTCGCTAATTTTTTCTCATGCTTGGAAAAACCGTTACGAATTTCGAAAAATAATGACCTTAATTAAGTATACCGAACTTTGATATAATATTTTCATAATTCTCGTTCGGCAGCGCGCACGCACATTCAGTCAAAAATTTCGTTTTTCAATCCCCAACCATTCAAAAAACAAGTACTACCTACGCCACCTCTCCGTTCAGAAACGATTGCTCCTTGAAAATTCAATAATCTCACCGGCGCATATACTCACGGTACCAATATACCGTTTTCTACCGTGGCCTTTCGTTTAAAAACGTCGGAACCCCTCCTCGGAAAAATCGATGGCATACGCCACCCCCACCCCCTCCCCCGTTCTGCACCTCGCCGTTCTCATTAAAAACCCACGAGTGGAAAACGTATAAATCTTTTGGAAAAACACTTTGGTTCAATTATTAATTTCGAAGAGTTCGACCGCCGAACTCGAAACGTTTTCCGCGCGTAAGACTCGACAATTTTCGTGCGCCGCGTTTAAGTATTCCGGTCTCGCCGTTCGAAACCGCCCACCCACACCGCAGCCATGACATCCGCCACCGTGGTCGTGCGGTTTTTCCACAAACGGTGTACGCACAGAGAAAACACACGGAATTCACGATTCGGAAACCATCATATTATTGTTGTTTTTATTTTATTTTATTTTGTTGTTCTTCTGTGACTCGTTTTAGCCGCGTGTGTTTTTTTTTTTCATTTTGAACGTCAGTATACGGACAATATCGGTCCACCCCCCGAATCATAACCCAATGACCCGATGCTCGATCGCCAATCCCTTAACTTAATTTTATTTATCAGCTATAACCTAGGGCCTTCGATTTCCAGGGGTAGTTTTGACTTTTGAACTCAAATATGCACACTTAGCTTACAATATTAATAACGCAATAGTTAAGCTTCGGTAATTGTTTGTTTATTTATTTATTTATTTTTTTTTTTTTATAACGGTTGTACAATAATCAAAGTAAGACATCGTACACGTTTTGTTCTATACTTTAAATACGAAAAATTAATTTACATATTTTTTTGCCTATTTTGGAAAAAGTATTGAGAAATTGGAAAAATAAACTTTTTAAAAAGTACCATCTGGGTGTGATTCAGGATCTATAGAGATACTGATCGAAACTTTTGGACAAGTATATATATATATACAAAAAAGTGTTCAAAGAGAAAAAAAAAGGGAAAAAAATAAACATCGTTGTAAATTCATATTATGTGCTTCTTCACTCCGTTCAGAATCTGATAATTTTATTGTATTATACATTTTATAGTTAACGAAAATAAATTGGAATAGATTTTATCCATATAAATATCATATTATCTTTTGTCGCTGTCTAGGTAATGTTCACTTAATCATCTATCTTTGTCTATATTCCAGATACATTTTTATTAATTATCTTTTATCTTTATCCAGATAAATTTGAAGTTTGTGCGCAACACTGAATAAATGCGCATAACAATATTTAAGTCATTAATTATTACACTCAAGTTTCGCGCAGAGCCGTTTAATAGAAGAAATTATCAATCGTTTCTTTGAAAATTCAACGCATCCGCACCGGAGTATTTCAGTCGAAGAATACCCACGGTGTAAAGTATATATCCAGCTTTTATGCCATCGTCATTCCTTACGAAAAAAAAAAAAAAAAAATCGTTTGGAAAATTCGTGTGGTTTTTGTCTTTTTGAAATTTTCTGTCGTCCCGTTTTGTGGGGAAGCAATTACGGTCACACGACATGTGCACTCGCAGTGGCGTTCGAAATACGACGTCTCATGGATTTAAAGTCGTATACGTTTACCGGAATTGCCTTTTTTCCGCTTCTTCTCTCCGCCTTCACGATCGATTGACGTGTTTGACTCGACCCTCGAAGCGTTGGCGGTGCTGTTTCTACATTTCATCCCTTTTATATATTCATACAAATACAGGGTGGGAAAAACCATGTTTGATTATCAACATTATGATATTCCCAATGAGTGCATCAAATAAAAACATTCCTTTTTTTATTTATTTATTCTCTTTTTTTGTATTTTTGATATTAAATTAATTGGAAAAAAAATTATTACAATAATTCAGCACCGCGAAGGTGCCAAAACAGTGAAAGTTATGACGCGAATCAAATTGTGTGAGAGTTCTGAGTACAACTTAGTGGTGACAACATTTTTAGATTGCCATTTATGAAAACTATTCGTTTATTTTATTTTTTAGAAATCATTTAATCGTCAACAGTATAGTAGAGAGAAAAAAAACGAGGGCTTTTATTTGCAGCACTGACAAGAGGAATATCGCATGGCGGTTTTTCAGGATAACCGTTTCCCCCCTCCCCCATCCTGTATACCGTTTTTGTATTATATATTCCACGCGTTATTCGCAGCCTGCGCCCGTCGAAACTAAAAAAAATAAAAATAAATATCTCGTGTACCTGCAGCGACAACTCGCCCCTCATCGTTCTGGTACGTAGGCTTGTACGCGTGATAAAAATATTAAACGTGCGAGAACAGGAGGGGTGATGGGGGGGGGCGGTGTAGTATGGGCACCGTTTACGCGACGAGAATCGAAATACATACTTTGTTAGAACGTACGCCAACTCAGTTGTGGTGTTACGCGACAGGAGCTGCTGATATTATGCTCGGTGCTAAATGATAATGACTTCGGGGAAAACGATTTTAAGGGTTGAAAAGAAAAAAAAAACTAACGATTTTCAATCCAGTGCTTACAAAATATTATCGTAGCTTAGGCGTTGGTATAGAAAAAATATTTTGATATTTTGAAAACATTCATACATTCTGTTATTCTGATAAGAATCTTAAAGGAGTGCACTAAATAGAGAAAAAAATAACAATTGTTTTATCATCTATATACTTACTTTAAAAATTCCATTGGCACTAAGCCAAATAAAAACACGTTTATAAAAAATATGCTGCTGCGTACATAAAACATGATCGATTTTTCAGGTCGATTAGACATCATATAATATGGCAGTGAAATCACATTAAATTTTCAATTTTTAATATCAAAAATTAAAAGTTTTAATTTTCAAAATGCTGTACTTAACTCATAATTGATCAAATCTTTTTGAAATTTTCATGAAATGTTTTCGTGATCATTTTTAGTAGTAGTTGGTGAGAGCTACAAGTCCCTAGGTACATTATTTTAGAAGTTGTGTTAAAAAGTAATTTTCAATTTTACGGAAATTTCGGTAATTGCATATTTTGCCAATTTTTGTAAATTTTTCGACAAATTTTCCTCGTTTTTGACAAAAAAATATTGAAAAATTGGAAAAATGACCTCTTTAAAGTATCATATGGGTATGATTTCAGTTCTACAGAGATACTGATCGAAATTTTTGGACAATAAATATAAATTAACTTTTGATCAAGTATCATTTTTGAAAAATCGTTGAAATATTATTCGATTAAATCATTTTAAGCCAAGATTTAATTGACCTATTTTTAACACAAAAAATTCTCTAAAAATCAGAAATGATCTATCGGTAGTGATCTGGTAAGTTTAAACTTTAAAGTATTAATTTAATAAAATCATTATGATGATGATAATCAATGATTTTAACTGTGAGAAATGCATTTTAAAAATGACGTGTAGTGAATTTTTGTATAACGGCTGACACGAAATGGTCTGAAATCATAATAATAATAATAAATAAAAATAAAACAGAAACTTGAAAACAGAAGTTTCCAAACTTTTACACTCGACGTCTCCTTTTGGATTTACGAAAACTCACACCTTCCGTCTGTATAGAAAAAATTCATTCATGTCTTTTTTATTCCATAAGTGGGGAGGACTAATCATTGATATTATTATTATTTAATATTGGTTACAAAGCACGAATTGTATTAAAATAATAATAATAATAATAAATAAATAAAACAATACATAATAATAGTCGGTTAAACTCATTTTAATTTTTCGAAAATATCTTATGTGTCTCATTCGAATTTGTTTTTCATTAAGTCATATTTTTCACACACCTGTCGGGAAATGTCTATGCGCGCCCACCACCACCACCCCCCCCCCACGAGATCAGAAAGTATACTTTTTCAAACGTACGGCGCGATTCCTCGCCCTCTCCCTCCATAATCCCAAAGAGAATTGTTAATTTACGATCTCTTTGTAACGGAAATATAATCATATTATGTATTTCTTTCTGTTCACAGCACAGGGACACGCAGGAGACACTCGCGGTTTTGGACCGGCTGGACTTGGACACGGAAAAGCCTAGCGACGAGGAGATGGCTCGAAAATTCGGTTTCGAGGAGGCGTTCTTTCAGGGTAGACTCACCTGGTGGCAGCGATTCAAGCCCCAGCTGTGGTCCATGTTCGACGAACCGTACTCGTCGAACGCCGCAAAGGTAACGTAATAACGCGTTATTATAGTGTTCCAACGTTTTTTATACACGTGACAAGAGATAAGATGTTGACGACCTAAAAGAGTACCAAAAAAATGTTTTAATGACCTAAAAATCGTAAAAAATGACAATAAAAAATGATCTAAAAAAAAAAAAAAAAAATAAATACATTTGCATAAAATACAAATTGAAAATTATGTAATTGTAAGTGTCCATATATATTTTATACTACTAAACTACTTAAATTCAAATTTATAAAATACGTGAAAAAAGTTATTGTAATGAAAAGTGTAAATATCCAAATAATATTTAAATAATACTTTTTAATTGATTAAATTGACTAAAAGTAAATTTTAACGTGATCGAACTTGAAATCGTCCACGATCGACCGTTTGGCCACCCCTGATTTACACGATTCATTATTTGTAAAGATTTCAAACCCCTGCGTCTGGTTGCAAAGACTCAAAAAAAAAATATATATATATATATATGAAAAAGAATATAATTCCGACCTCTAATAAAAATAACATTTTTTGGTTATAAAAGGTTAGGTTAAGTAATAAAAATATTAATTTAAACATAATGAAATTCGTTTTTAGATCCTGAACGAAGTGAAGAAGCTAGTGTTTTGTATTCTCTTAAACACACAATCCAATTTTTTCAATCGTATTTTCGTAACGTAAATCAACATTTCGATTGATTTTTCATAATATTTCTTCAAGTTCAAAAAACTTTATACATATATATATTAGTATACTATAAACGTTATTGTAATTTGTCTGCTTTGATAATTTTAAGTGCATTTAGAATCTGAAAGGAGCGAAGAGACTAGTGTTTTAGTAATGATGTTTATTTTAATTTTTTTTAAAAAAAATTATGTGTACACGTTTTCGTAAAGAAACACTCGTCGAATAGTCTCAAAAAACAACTATTAAGAAGTCGTTTTCGAAATTCTCAACAGTTTTTCGAAAATTTGGCAACAAATACCCATAAACTCGATATAAAACTCCTTAAAAAAAAAACAATTTTTTTCTATAATATGAAAATTTAAAATATATAGGTACACAATAATAATATTTGATACAAGAATATTTTGAAATATGTGAAATTATTTTATTTTAGATTCTGAGCGGAGTGTAGAAGTTCGTGATTTTACAATGATGTTTATTTATTTTTATTTTATCTCTTTCCGTAAACACTTTTTTCGTACAGAAATATTTATTCCATTAATAATAATAATTTCAAACGCTAATTGCAAAGGGACTAAAAACCGAGACGATTCGTAATGTTATAATATTATTATGGATCGCAACAATCGGTAATGGGGAACGAAAAAATCGTTTTTTTCCCGAGAATCGTGTTTTCCATCGATCCGAAATCTCGATTGAATTCGTTTTCCCGAGAGTTTCGAAAAGTCACACGCGTCACCCCTTTACACGCCATAACGAGACACAGATTAACATATTATTTTCGCGTCTCTAGCGCCGCGACAAGCGATTATTTACTATTTTTCCCTTTTGACGTTTTTAGATTTCATTACGTCCGCGCGGTGATTTTCGAATGAATTTCGTCGCGTTTAACGGTGCGACGCTGTTTTAAGTACGCTTCGGCGAAACGCGTTTTAACGAATTAATTCCCTTAACGTCGATAACCGTCCGACTAAACGGGGGGGGGGGGGAAATGGTGAACTCTTACAAAAAAAGCAGTTAATCCACTACACAGTGTTGTCTAACTACACGCGAGATATTTAGTGTTAACTCTTACACTGTACGATAATGTAAAATTGTCATATAATACAAATTGTTTTAGATTCTGTACGAAATGAAGAAGCTAGATGCGTTTTTACAATGATGTTTATTTATTTTATTTTTTTCTGTGTACAACTTTTCGTATAGAAATACTTGTCCAAAAGTTTCGATCAATGACTTTTTGAAATCCGATTCGCCTGTACATTGTACTTTAGAGAGGTCATTTTTTGAATTTCTCAATTCTTCAATGGTTTTTTTGGAAAAAACTACCCAAAATTTGAAAAAAACGACACGAAAACCATCATTTTTTTGACCAGAATTTTATGAAAATTTAATCATAGATAGAAAATCCTATAGAAAAGATTTTGGCGGAAAAAAATTTTGAAAATGTGAAAAAAAAATTTTTCGAAAATTTTTTTTTTTCTTATATTATTAACTTCTTTCGTTCAGAATCGTTTTACTGAAGAAATGATTTATCATTTCTTTAAAATTCAACACGCCCGTCAACAGAATACCACCCGTCGTGCGAAATATGTCCGGCTTTTTTTTTTAATGATTAAAGTAATAATTATCATCATTACTACATTTTATTTTTGATATAATTTTAAAATATTATGATTTTCCAAACGGTTTCTCCAAACGCGTGAAAACAATATGTTCCACGGCCTACTCGAAGTATGTAACAATAAGTTTGAAAAAATAGATAACCACAAACTAAAATCGGTCTTCACACTATCTTATTTTGGCAGGTAAAAAGGGACTGTGTGAGAGATTACACACTATGTTTTAAATTCAGGTTGGGTTAGGTTAGGTCTGGAGAAAACGGAGCCGTCTAAACGCTGGAATTCGCCACTGATAATGGAAGCGCTACCTACCATTCGTTTATTTATCGAGTTTTTATTTTCGCCGGATACCCAAATATTGATATTAAATTAAGGGTTAAAGTTAATGGGTGTACAGGGGGACTCAGTCCCTCCTCTACTTCTGACGCGGTTCGTCAAAAGTGTCCCGTTTAATAGGGGTTTTAATATTATATTATTTATCTTATTGTAATTATAAGTATTATAATAGTTTATTATATATTTTATTATAATCCGTCAGAGTTAAAAGCCAGAAGCAATTTTTAAATACATAAAAGGTTGGTTTTTTAAATTTGACTTTTTGGAACAGCCGTTGAGTCTGGCCCGTAGCCAGACCAAATTTTCAGGTGGGGCAAACCAATTTTAGGGGGAGGGCATTATTTATATAAAAACAATACTTACGCAATTTTTAATTTATTTACACTGATATCTCATTGAATGAACACAACTGTAATTTTCCATCAAATATCCATGTATACAATAGAATATTTTTTGGAAATTCACGGAGGATTTTACAATAATACACTTATTTTAAAAATACGAAACGAATAATGCTAAGTATTAAAAATAAAACTTAAATTAGAGTTTATTTAGATAATCAAATTGTGAACATTGGTGAGTCGCGGTTTCAAAAAGACCGAGAACCGCTGAAAAGACATAAAACCTACCTCTAAAAGCCTTTTTTTATATTCTTAAAGTAGGCAAAGATTGGGTTTAGGGAGGGCAACGCCTCCTCTGTCCTCCCCCCCCACGTAGCTACGGGCCTGCGTTGAGTGTCTGTTAAAGAAAGTGGTTTTTTTTTTTTCAGAATGTGTTTCGAAAATAACTTATTTAAGTAAAAAAGCGTAGTTTTCCCCCTTCTACGTCAATTTAGGGGAGATATTGGCAAGGAACTTCCAGTATTTTTCAAGAGTAATTGGCTCCGACTTACTAAATTCTTGAGATAAAAAAAAAAAATGTTTAGACGCTTCTCATACGCAATAACACAACAGTCACGAACTATAATATTACCTCCGGCGCGTTGTTCGCCATATATTTCGGTGATTCGATTTCGCGGGGCTGAAAACACGAGGGCTGAACAAAAATTTTGACGTTTAACAGTCGTTTTTGTGGTTATACAACGTACCGCGAGAGTGTGGTCGCAATAATAGCGATAAACCGTAGTGTCGTAGGCAATAATAATAATAATAATAATATAGTCGTTTACTCTGCTCGACGCCCTCTGAATTACGCATACGGATGGGGCGCATAAACGTTTGTGCGTTTGTCCATAAAAAAAAAAAAAAAAAAAAAAATGACGTCTAAAAGTGTAATATGCGACATTGTCAGAGCCGACTACTCGTTCGCGAATTTTCGTTTTCGATTGTATGTAACATATATACATAATAATATATAAATAAAAATGTCATATAACAGGGTGGCCAAATTGTGGCTCTCATTCTATTTTCGAAAACAATAACGATCTTATTTAAATTAATATAATACTTTTTATTCATCACGATAATTTTAAAATTTGAACTATGACTTTAAGTGTATAAGGTTTGAATTTGTATTGACATTGTACGAATAACTGTTTTAGTATAAAGTTCAACAAATGTATTAATGTCGAGATGATATATATATATATATATTTTTTTTTATATCTTTTTTTTCCACGTGTTTCTGATCTGGTTACATTGAACTTTGATCGACTCAGAGTTTTTCCTTTAGACGATCTTTAGTTAAATGTGAAAAACATTTGCATTTGATTATGTTCATCGTCAATTAAAATGATTCACAAGAAAATGGCATTCCAAAGATTGATTTTTAATTAATATGTGCAATTATTATTAACTATGCTTGAGTTCTTCGAAATAGAGAGATGATATTCTTACAAAATTCCATAACAGAATATGACTATTGTTTTTAAACTTTTTAGACTAAAATTCTAAAAGATCTATTTCGTTAGCTGCCTTAACTGTTGGCAATGAGATTCAATACTGGACATCTGTTTTCAATAACATACTCTAACAAATGAATTTAAAAGACTTTTTTTGGCTCTTCATATAATTGTATTTATACGTGCGGCTCGTGAACACATTCATGTTGGCCATCCCTGTTATATGATATTTCTATACGAATACATGTGCACGGAAAGAATAAATATATGAATAAACACGAACACTAGCTTTATCGCTCCACTCGCAATCTAAAAAAAAAAAAAAAAAGAAGGAAAAAATAAGATCATCTCTAAAATTGATTTATCTAGAATCTATAGATGAATATAATTTGTTAAGGTATAGCGTGTATGCGTGTAAAATAATAATAATAAACGTAATTGTAAAAAAGCCGGACATACTTCGCACGATGGGTGTACTTCGCACGACGGGTGGTATTCTCTTGACGGGCGTATTAAATTTTAAAGAAACGATAAATCATTTCTTCAGTAAAACGATTCTGAACAAA
>JAIPRM010008359.1:0-16000 GCA_025469315.1 Stegophylla sp. TES_Ste_2020
TATTATACTACATATCTAATAATTCACCTACATGGTCAAGTTATGTGCTGCGGCCTAGTGGTAAAGAACCCGGCCTAGCACGCCGACAGTACCAGGTTCGATTCCAGCCCAGCTCTCCGAATTTTCGTATTTTTTTATTTCTTATATTATTAACTTCCTTCGTTCAAAATCGTTTTACTGAAGAAATGATTTATCGTTTCTTCAAAAATTTAATACGCCCATCAAGAGAATACCACCCGTCGTGCGAAGTATGTCCGGCTTTTTTTGAAAAGTTTGATTATACTTTATTATAAACAATATAAATGTTATTTCAATTCATATTCGGTATCTTTAATTGTATTTAATTAGTAACCAGTTACCGTTATTGTCAAGTAATAAGTTTTTTAATAATTTATACTGTATGTATTCAAATAAATATTTTTCGTCTATCACACGTTTTTTTTTTTTTTTATTATTTTTTTTTTTTATAAACACGTGCATTGAAATTCGGTTTATCCGGTGGTTTTTGTTTTATTTTAGATATTTAATATTAACAAAATATTATTGAAATCCCGGTCAGTCCGGGATATCAAAATAAATAAAAATAAAAGCAATATGATTACAATATGTTATGTTATCATTGATAAAATTAATTTTCAACACTGCTATAAAATATTTGGATTGATAACAAAAAAATAAATAAAAAAAATCGCATATCAAATCAGAACCTGCTATCATTTCAAAAGGAGACAATTATACCATTTGGTGGTTACTACTGTGTTTGCGCGTATGTTATGTGTTTAGAGCATATTTTAACTTAAACCGTTTAAATTAGCAAACAATAAAACATTCTGAAAACTTCGTGGAATCTGTAAGAGTAATGGGGAGAAGAAATAAGTGGACAAGGAAAGTAGTGAATAAAGTTTAAACTTGGTTAAGAATTTTCTTAAAATTTGTTTGTGAATACCGAGGTAATTATTGCATACAAAGAATGTATAGTAATTAATTTTTTAACCATCAAAAAGCTTCTTGAGCATTCTCAAAGACGTTTATCAAAAGAAAATGTCTTTGGTTAGTAGATTAGCTTTGAAGAAACATAATCTTTTTTTGTTGTTTAAGAACATAAATGTAAAGTATACCGAATCTTTCATGCGAAAACATCTTTAAAACATTTAAATTCAAAGAATTCATAGAATAGTACCGTTTTTGTTTTCATTTGATCTTTTATTACGAATAATATGAATCATCATAAATTATTCGTCACTAGTTAAATCGTAAGTATTTTATGTAAATTTCTCTTAGTAATTAAAAATTTAAATGAGAAAAGGTAAAAAACGGTTGACTAATTATTATTAATAAACATAAAAAAAAAACTAAACATATTTCATAATATTTGTATTGTTCGCACGTCGGGTGGGATTTGGTGGGTGTGTTAAATTTTAAAGAAATTATTAATCATTTTTTTAGAAAAATGATTCTTAGTGAAGCGTCAGTTTATACAAGACAATTTTTATTAAAAAGAATAAGGCTTTTATTAAATATATAGAAAAAATAATAATATGTTTTACACAGCCAGTTTTATATATTAATAGAGAACAGGTGAAAAAAAATTTTACATATTAAAATTTTCTTTGATCAATATATTTTTCATATTATTGTATGTATATACATTTAAATTTTCATAAATTTGGAAAAACTATTGAGAATTTCAAAAAATACCGTTTAGATCAAAATTCAGATTCAAAATAATAATTGTCAAATGGGTTGTTGTGCAAAATACTATCGATTACCGAAGCCGAAATACCCCCAAGTTGCGCAACAAGCCGAGGGATATTTTTGATTTGCGGAGCTAAGTGGAATCGACCAAACGCCTACGCTTATAAATTTAACAAAAATTTTCGCAAAATAAATTATTATTATTATTTGTTTACGTTTACGGTTCACATTGCCAGGGCAGGACCAGATTGCCCGGAAAATGTACATAAAAAACGTAATATATAATGCTTGATATTTTGTATAAATACTTCACAATTTACATTGCCCAATATATCTCGGACATTATGTACAATGTCCGGTCATTGTATACATTGCTCGAATTTTCCATTTTGCCCGTAACATATTTTCATATATATATATATATATATATATATATATATATATTACATGTAGGCAAGCACGCATGTGTGCTGTGTGTGTGTGTGTGTGTGTGTGTGTGTGCAGTAACATTATTAGGCTGGTGTTGAAATTGATTTCGCATTCGCGAATGTCCCAGGAGAGTTCAATTTTGTCACCGAGACGCAATCAGAGATTTCCGTATAATAAATTTTCGTCACCGTCTTGACGACGCGCGAGAAAGTTAAAGCGATTTATATTTTCCCGTCCCTCCTCCTGCCGCCCCCTGCCCCCCATGCCCCCCCCAAACTAGATTGAATTTTACCGAGATAACCCGACATTGTAAACTTTTCTTGTTTTACCGAACGACGATTTTATATATTATTATTTTCGACCCTTCACTGTCGTGTCGTCGTCGCGTGGCGTGAGAGTGCGTAGAACAACTATCGTTCCGAACGAATACGCTCTGGGCACGTCATATTGTCCAAATGTTTAACCAGTGGTGAATCCGAGGGAAGGACAGTTATCTATCTCCCGTCTCCCCAACTAACTACCATCCCTCCGTATGATGTGAAAAATCTTTGTGTTTTAAGAACAGACATTTTAGTATTTTTGAATAAAAATCAGTATTATAAAAATTTTAAAAAATCTTATTATATTGTAAAGTATGTCTGAAAATTAAATTTAACGCGTATTTTATTACATAACATTATATTCAAAAAGTTTATTATAAAGTATTTTCGTACAAAACAGGTTTCTTTAGTGATTCTGTATTTATTCTTAAAAATCACATAAGAGGTTACTTATTCAAATTATGTTAATTTATTATTATTTAATATAATAACAACGCATGAGAGCTATAACACAACTAATTAAATTATTAAAAAATAGTAGTAATAAATAATAATACTAACTTAAACATTTACTCAAATAAAACCATATTTATAAAAAAACATACCTTTTGACTCGGAGCAATTTAAAACACTATAAAATGTTTTAACTGGCGTATCAGCACTTGAAATTATTGTCAAATTTACTCTTAATAATTATTAATATTCTATAATTTAACCCGGCAGCTAGGTTATGGTGACCATATTTAAGAAAATGAAATACAGGACAAAAATATTTTTCATAATATTTTCAAACAAATAAGTATTTATTACACATATATATATATATATATTTATGTTTTTAAATCGTGACAAAAGTATAATTTTTAAACTACCTATAACACATAAAAACATTATTTTGAAAAACATAAAATAACATAATGAAACTAAATTGATATTTTTTAAATTTCTTCAAATTCTTTATTCATGCATATTTGTAGAAGTACTTTACTTTCCAAAAAAAAAAAAAAATGTATTAATTCATTTTACGATTATAATATTGATCTAATGGTATCCAAAAGATTTCTA
The DNA here is from genome assembly GCA_025469315.1 of Stegophylla sp. TES_Ste_2020. Taxonomy (NCBI): domain Eukaryota; kingdom Metazoa; phylum Arthropoda; class Insecta; order Hemiptera; family Aphididae; genus Stegophylla; species Stegophylla sp. TES_Ste_2020. The sequence goes on from JAIPRM010008359.1 coordinate 3,510, forward strand.
GATTCTTACATTATTTTATTCAATAATTTCATTACAAAAATTTTAAATCGACATTAAGTCAAAAAAAAAAAACGGTATTAATATGGAACAGACTTGAAATTACGGGACAAAGAGCGTCCTGAAAGAAGTTTGTCCAGGACAACAGGACACAGAGCCGAAATTAAATACAATCCTGTATAAAACAGGACGTATGGTCACCCTAAGCTAGGTATGCAATCAATGTATATCGAACAAAACGAACTCAGGTCGTGCTCTGCGATAAATTCAAAAATAAAATAGTCGCACGAGCGCTACGGTGTATTTCATAATATGTGTACTGCATGAGCAAATGTTCGTAATTCATTTTATTGTAAAGATAACAAAACTTTCAGTGCGTACAGTCTCTCTGTAGACTTAATATTATTAAGTTTTCTACTTCTCATCCGATACGTTTAAGCAACTTAAAACTTTTAAGTGTTCGAGTGATATCATGATTTGTTACGTTCTTTGTGTGCTTAATTGTATGATGCGTTTGCTTTAGTTTCTGATTTATATTTGTGAATATAATATTATTGTTTGCGAAGAAACGAAACCACAATTAATATTATTTATAGTGTGACGGATTTGTGATTTTTTTTTTTTTTTTAAATTTATAGTTTCTTATTACTTTAGTCAGTTATACGTTGGAAAATATAAAATATGCAGGACGTATTATGATCTATTATTGTCAGCGCGTGTAATTAATAAGTGTGTTTTATTGTTTTTTTTTTCTCCAACTTGTCGTACGTATTGTGTTGTTGTGACTTGATACCACAGCTGGTACGTAACAGATACACGTGAACATTTATCGTATTGTGTTTAAAATAATAAAATTAAAATATGTTTTTTTTTTCAAACAATATTGTTTCATCGTCACAATCCAAATAAATTTTTATTCGATTAAATATAACACCATTGTTTTCGTAAACGAATATAAATATGTTGTGAGACCAGCACTCTATTATAATTATTAATAATTACATATATTTTCAGATCTTTTTACAAGTGGTTTATTTTAATTTATTTGAATTGTATTATACATTTTTTTTTTTTTTTATTACAGTATATTAATCGTTCCAAATTTAAAATAGTAATACTAAAACACATGTTTTAAGTAAGAATTTACTACATTTCTATGTATAGAAAATAAAATGTTTAGAAAATTTCTCCGCCTATTGGTTCACCTATTATATTGATGGGTTGAGAATTTGTATGATTTCCATCTCTCAAGTATTCCCAAATCACTAAAAAAAAAAAGTCTGTGAAGTTTTCTCGATGTAAGATGAGCGTCCTGTAGACATCAGTAAATCCAAAATTATCATTGTTTTTTTTTTTTTTTTTAACTTTTATATACCTAATACCAATAAATTCCCAGAGTTATTTATTTCGATTTCTCACACAGTTTTCAAAACAAAATTTTCAATTTATTACATATTTTATGAAGAATTCTCTTCGTACTCTTATACAGAGATTCGTCGAAGCCTTTTTCTAGAATTGAAAAAGAAAATTATTGAAAAAAATTATACATCGATTTGTCGATTTATTCAAATTTTTCTGTTATTTTTAAAATGAAACGAATATTGGTTTTGGCAACATGTTGTCGATTAGTTGCTTTAGCGGATCACGTTGTGTGCTCAATATTTTTGTCGGTGTACTACGAACAGCTGTACGATCTATGTGCAGAAAAATAATGAAAAAGATTTTGAGGATCCCGAGCCCCTGCACAGTCGTGTTCGCTGCAGAGTGATTAATTATATAATAAATATATATATAATAATAAAATGTATTGATGATTAATGTGATTAATCGACGGCGGGGAAGAATCAGAGAGCTAGGAGTGTTCGATTATTATTTTTATTTTGATCGATTGCAATTATTATTATAATTAATCGAAAAACAATTAAATATATTAATCACTTTTTCGATCGAGAATTCGATTATCGATTAATCAAGAAATCAATAATCAATGTGTTAATTATTTATCGAAAGATTTTAATATATTTTCATATCAACTTATAAAATATTAATAAAATAGTGACTGATTGATTTTCGTTTTTTTTTTTTTATGACCTCTTGTTACTAATTATTAGGGTTAGGATTTTGAGGCAAATGTCTATTTTTGGAGGTAAATGCCTTTAGTTGCATTTCCCCTTTTTTTTTGGTATTTTATGTTAAATTACCAATTTATTACATCAATTTTGTAAATGTATACCATTAAAAGTGATAAGAACTCGCAAAAATATGGTGAACATGAAGATAAGTTATCAAAATCTATGTTGATCAAGTTCTTTTTTAACACATTGTAATTTTAAATTGTTGAAAACAATTAATTTTCTTTTTCAAATATCTTTTATTTGCTTTTTTTTCAAATGTTTAGTGCCTTTTTTTTTATAATTTATATTGCCTTAAAATCCGAACCCTACTAATTATAATAAAATTTGTATAAATAGTGTAATAAAGTATAATAGGTAGTGACAAGGAAACTTTTTTCTAACAGAATTTTTGAAAATCGGTTTTTTAAGATAAATCAAAACGATGATCGATGGTTTTTTTTTAATTTTAAAAGTTAATCAATTCAATCGATTGATCCGGTGTAACGATTTCGATTAATCAAAACAATCGAACAGTTCTGACCAGATCCTCCCTACCCCCCCCCCCACCACCAACTCCCGCATCGAGAGGATGGACCGAAGTCCATTATAATATAATTTTCACATTAGAACAGAACTCTCCGACAAGCCCCACCTCCGCGGCTGCTCGGGGGAAAGTTTAATAGTAATAAATAATAATAATAATAATATAATACGTTTTCGGTAAAATACGCGCGTGCCGGCAACGAAACCCAAAGCTGTTATATTATTCACAGACCATACACGATTACAATATAATATAATATAATATAATATAATATGCCTCCTGCGATAGACATTAGGTATTAATAGAGCGCGCGCGGGCCATTAGGAAAACCCGCGGCGGGTAGCAACGCTCTAATATACACTACTACGCACTTCAAATTTCAATGGATCGTGGAAGCTCGCAGTTAGCCCACTATACTACATCAGCTACAGACTGTCTTCACTGATGGCCGCCGTCGTCTACGCAAACGGTACTTAGTACAATACACCTATTATTGTACACACGCACACACACACACACAAGCGTGTATAATATTATGTGTGTGTGTGTTATACGGTCCGAGGACTCGCGGATCCTTTTGTGTAATGGCAACGGAAGACGACGAGAATGTACTATTATATAATAATTAGGTCTGTGTATTTGTAGGAAAGTGCATTTTTTTTTTTTTTTTTTTTTTGATTTTGAAACGTAGCTTTCTTAGCACAAAATTCGAATCATCATGTGATGACGAATTAATTTATGAAAGTTTTATTATGCACTTTATCGCGCATTTTTTGACGTTTTTAATTTTAACGGTCATTTTTTGCCTTTTTAGATTCTGAACTAAGTGAAGAAGCTAGTGTTTTTACAATGATGTTTATTTTTTTTTTTTTTATTTTTTTTTTTCTGTGTACAACTTTTCGTATTGAAATACTTGTCCTAAAGTTTCGATCAATAACTTTTTGAAACCCGATTCGCCTCTAGATTGTACCTTAAAGAGGTGATCTTTTTGAATTTCTCAATTCTTCAATGTTCTTTTTGGAAAAAACTACCCAAAATTTGACAAAACGACTCGAAGACCATCATTTTTTGATCAGAATTTTATGAAAATTTAAACATAGATAGAAAATCCTATAAAAAAGATTTTGGCGCAAGAAAATATTGAAAATGTGAAAAAAAATTTTGGACATTTTTCTAACATTTTTTTTTTATATTATTAACTTCCCTCGTTCAGAATCGTTGTATTGAAGAAATGATTTATCGTTTCTTTAAAATTAAATACACCCGTCAAGAGAATCCTACCCATCGTGCGAAGTATGTCCGGCTTGTTTAGCTCATATTTTCCTTATTCGGTTCATTGTCTGGGTTTTTTTTTTCTTTATCAAATTCCGTCAATCGATATCTTTATTAATATACATATTTTTTGTTTTACATTATGCTGTCAATATTTGTCAAATTTAGATTTTGCAAAATAATACTTTACACTTGTATTGTACAAGGGTGAAACTACAGATAGTTTGATTTTTGACCTGGATTAGATGTAAATTTGTAAATTTGTAAATTTGGATTAATGTATAAAAAATATAATCAAACTATACATAAAAAATAAAAGAAAATGATTTACAGATATTTGTAAAAGTAGTATTATCTAAATATGAACCAGTTCAAATTCAACCAGAATTATTTTTTATTACATTAGGAAATATGTTATTTTTATTCGTAAAATATGTTAATATCATAATAACATGTAAACCATAATAATTTCATTTTAAATATAACTCTAATATTGTAATTATAATTATTAAACGAATATAATAAATTATACATTGAACTAATTTTTATACTGGAGTTTAATTTACTCATTCAATTTTAAACTTTATTCTGAATAAAGCGGAGAATTTATGTGTCAAGCAATGATGTCTGCTTTTTGAAAATGTTTTAAAAAAAACCGGATTTAAATTAAACTCAAATTATGAAAATATTGGAAATATCTCGTTTTTTTTTTTTTTTTTTTATTTATAAATTGATAAATAAAAACTCATTCATATTAGTCATTACGAACTTCAAGTTCTCGATAAAATATTCGTAAATTCGTGATATTTAAATTAGATCATAGAATCGATTCTGTTGTTCAGAATCATTTTGGTATTAAAAATCACGTACAACTACATTGTTTTGGGGGGATGTAATTGTTGATTAGTCTACCCAATGTTGTTAACGCCACTCACCACACAATTTTATTCGAAAAGCGGTAAGACAAAGAACAAATTGCCCCTCTACCGTATCACCACCTTAATGGTTTTTTGAATTTGTGTTATCAAAATTTCATTTTTTTTTTGCGTTAATTTACAAACGTTGTAGATCGGACAGCCAGAAGTTTAAAAATGTATATGTGTATGGGGTGTTGAGTAGCATTTTTGAAGATTTTCAAAAAGTTTTGCAGCCATTAACATAAAGATAGCATAGAACTTTTTTCGAAGTTTATAGGTGACTGGCATTGGACCCGAAACTTCGGGTTCTTAAAAAAATGAATTAGACTTTCACTAATTTAAACTTTTCAACGATTCCATAGAGAAGAAAAACTTCTGTTCTTGCGAATCCAATTTGGAATATTGTGTTTTATGCTTATGATTTAAGAGCACTTAGTGTTTGTTTACGGGGTATCGGTTATGTTTACGGTCTGAAATTTTTTCGTCGGCGTTCAGGCGTTTAACGTTTTCAACAATTAATATATTTAAATAAAAGTCCAAGTCATATTGTTGTTATTTATTTTAAAACCGCGGGAAATTTAGTACTTATCTTGTCGTGATTTGCATATAATATATATAAATTTATTATAAATTCAATGCGAAAATAAAAATAGCGAAACGAATGTTTTATTTTTACAACTTCTGTTTGAATATTAGATAAAGTTGGCGATTTAAAAATTACTGAGAAATTCGGTGAATTTTGCTCCACACGGATTTTGAAAAAAATTTGTAAAACGATTGAGCTTATGGTATCGTTGTATTGTTGCCAATAAAAGTGGGACAGGCATCTACGTCATAGTCTGCAGCGAAATACCGGATAAAATTTGTTGTTTTCTGAAAACGACCCACAAGAGTTGTCCCTAAGATATTATTGTAAATCATACCAAAATTAATTTCATTCTACCCACAGTAGATCGGTTCATCATTCGATTGGAATGTCTATAGCGTTATTTAGAGATAAAATTTTACCTAATATTCGAATTTCATCGATTTAAAAGTAAAATGTTATAGTATTAAAATCGTATGGTCACAAGCTACATACGCTGTAAAATGTCCAACATTTTTAAATAAGTATATGATCAAAATCGGCTCCCTAATTGACAATTAGTGACTTTTAAACAACTTAATATAGGTAGTCCATACATTTTATTATGGTGTACAAAATGTCTAATCATTAATTGTTTTAGATTAAAATAATTGTTTTGTGCCTAATCATTCAATTGAATATAAAGCAGAAAATATAAGTACCTATAAATTAATTTAATTTAAACAAATTATTTTAATGTTACAAATTGGATATTGGTTTAACTTAAAATAAATAAAATAACTAGTTGTTTTGCAATTATTATTATTATTTTGTTTTTATGGAAAAACTTTTCTACTCGAAGAAGTGTTCCGATTAGTACTATGGAGCGTATGATACTGTTTGAGAAATTTGTCTGCATGGTTCTTTAAGGAAGTCAGTTTTCAAAATTTTCTATAGTTTTTCCAAAATTAAGGAAAAGCTATCTCAAACTTGAGTAATAATCCCGAAAATATACCATAAATTAGAGTTTTGTGAAATCTATGTCACGTATCACGAGATGACACTTGTTTGCTATTTTAGTGATAACAATATATTTTGAAGTATTTTCTTTTTTTTATATTTTAGTAAGATACTTATATATTATTAGTGACTTAAGTATTCAATTTATTTGAAATGCCTATACAACAATGAAAATGTGTATTTTTTCTTGTTCAATGCACGAGTATAGGAATTTTTGAGAGATGAATGAGCAAAGAAAAAATAGGAACTGAGCCCCTCAAAACCAATTAAAGCTCGTCCTTATTTTTTTTTTTTTTAATTTTCTAAAGTAAATACATTCAGCCCGCACTTAAGTCTAAATCAAACAAATTAACATGTAAGTCTCTTTCAAAATATTTACCCTAATCACACCGATGCACAAATCATAGTTTCAGATTTGTATAGACTTTTGAAAATCATCAGTAACTGGTCTACATTGAAGTAATATCAAAAATGAAAATTATTCGATAAAACACTACTCATTTCCGCATCAACATGCATAGGTTTTCGCTTTGGTGAAGGTTTTTTTCACGAATCTACATAACAGTTAACACGACTTGAATGTAATACCCTACTGAAACTACGTATATTATGTACCTGCGAACTACAAACTGATTTTAGCGCGTACGAATTTGTTCGCGTAACGTTTTTAAACACGAAGCCGGTCGTTTGCCTGAAAACGTATAAAGCGTTACTGCGGTACCGTAATGTTAATTATCATACTTTTCGAGTTTCTGACTTGAAGCACTTAAAATCGTAAAAATAAGTGCTCGAATACTGCACTTAAAACCGTGAAAATAAACGAGGAAAGCGATCTCGAACATTGTGCCTCCCTTTTTATTCCGAAAAATAAATAATTGGATACATACTCTTCATAAAAACAGCAGAATATTGCTCTGAAATTATATAAAAAAAAAAAAAAAAATATATCGAATAAATCAATTCTTTACATTTATATACACAAGTTATTATATTATAGACGACAGGTGAATAACTTAGTTTTAAGTTATTGGTGACATAAACTTAATGATGTGCACCATAATATTAGTGTATAGTTTAAAACTCTTTAGTCATGAGTAAGGCTGGGATTCAGTGTCCTAAAAAATCTTAAAAAATTCCCTTAAAAATTGAATAAAAAGTTCAAAAAATGTATTACAGCAATTGTACATCATTGGAAAATCTTCACAACATGATTAAAAAAGTTGCTAATTGAAACTTTTGGTTACGTAATTCTATATGAAAACGTGTATATGTATTTTTTCTTTTTTTTTTTACATAATTGTATTTGTATGGACGTATATAGATTGGGTGGAGCCAAGCGATGACGCCAAGGAGCGTAACGACGAGTGCCGAAACACGCGCACGAACTGTTGATAATTATCTTTACCGTATTAATAAAGTTTTTAATGTTACATTTTTCAAATAAATTTAAATAAATAAACACAAAGTGTGTTATACAGGTATATAGTGTTTATTTCATGAAAATTGATGTCCATATTATGTATTTTCGTCGAAATTCACTATTTGGAAGAATCTGGTCATCCAGTTCATTAAATGAGTGATTTTATTATGTACATACGACATATTATATTATAGAAAAACAACGTTTGATTTTTTTTCCTGCGAACGCTTTCCCGTATAGTGGTATTTATCAAAAAGTTTCAACGAGCAACTCTTTGAGGCATAATTTGGCTTTGGATGGTACTTTGTGAACAGGTCATTATTACAAATTTTCAAAAGTAAGAATCTTAATCAGTTTGGTAACACTCGAAATGTAAAAAAAGTTTGAATAAAAAAATTAAAACAAACGGAATTATCGTATAACGCGACTTGGACTTGTTCAATCTGGAAAATAGTATTTCCGTATATTTTAATATAATATTTGGACAGTTTATTGTACATTCTGAATTGTATTACACTGATAAAACGATAAAAATGCTTCAGATTTTCGAATAAAAATATGCTGATATCCGTCACTGAGTGGATAGACGAGTTCCAAGTTCAAGTAAAATGTATGTTATATCTCTTATATTTGATTGAAAAATATTTATTCATTTTTTGGATTAAAATACAATGAAAAACATTGATTCATGTTAATATTAGATCTTATTGATATCGACTTACAAATACATTTTTGAAGAATTCAAAATTTTTATGGTAAATATGTGAATAAATAATGAAGCGATTTTGTAAATTAGATCAGAATTCTCTATTGAAGTCGGTTTAATTATCCGCGAATGATTTGACCGTATTTTAGATACTCAAAGTTTTTAAACTGATAGTTATTAAAAACAGATTTTTAAAAATTAAGTTTGGTTCCCGATGATCTCTTTGTCACAAATTAATTTCATGTAAGTATATATATATATATATAAGTTTTGTCTATACGTTTTCCTCCTATTTATTTATTTTTTTCTTCGGTAAAAATAAAGTTAATGAAAATTGAATCGTACAAAATATCGTGATTCCGTATTCGGTTTGTAAGATCAAAGCTTTTTAATAAATATGGGTATATACTTTTCTCACGAAATAAAAGTCCATTACATTGCTGGCCGACCTTTGAAATATGATTTTTTTCAAACGGAGTTTTAATTAAAAAACGTGGTCCTTTTTTTTTTAATATTAAACCCAGTGTACGTTTTCAGTGCGCGGTTAACTAGAAATTATACTAAAAACCATTTAAACTTAACTTTTGCTTACACTTACCGACCACAATACGAACGCCTAATTTTATGTGCCGTCATTACCCCGCGTAAAGGTCATTCGTACATTAGCCGAGTTAATGTACCGGATCTTAGAAAAGTGAGCTGATTTTAGAATCTGAGTGGAGCGAAGAAGCAAGTGTTCTTACAACAATGTTTATTTATTTATTTTGATTTTAGATTCTGGACGAAGTTAAAAGTGTTTTTACAATGGTGTTTATTTTTTTAAATATTTTTTCTGTGTACAACTTTTCGTATGGAAATACTTGTCCAAAAGTTTCGATCAGTAACTTTTTGAAACCGGATTTGCTTCTAGATGGTACTTAAAAGAGAACATTTTTTGAATTTCTCAATTCTTCAATTTTTTTTTTTGAAAAAGCTACCCAAAATTTGATAAAAACGACTCGGAAATCATCATTTTTTGATCCGAACTATATGAAAATTTAAACATAGATAGAAAATCATATAAGAAAGATTTTGGCGCAAGAAAATTTTGGACATTTTTTTTTTTTTTCATTTATTTTTCATATTATTAACTTCCTTTGTTCAGAATCGTTTTATTGAAGAAATGATATATCGTTTCTTTAAAATTCAATACATCCGTCAAGAGAATCCCAACCATCGTGCGAAGAACACCCATCGTGTGAAGTATGTCCGGCTTTTTTAGAATTTTTTCGCATAGAAACACTCGTCCAAAAGATTCAACTATATGATTTTTCTCTTATCACGAACACGAAATCCTTTTTAAAATTAGAATTTCAAAATTTGATTCCCCTAATTGAAATTATTCGGGATTGAATTATTATTTTCGCGTTCTTGTCGGGTGTCATAAATATATTATAATATTCACGAGTAAACAACACCAACAACCAACCGACCATTCGATAACAAACTTTAAGTATATTGTTTTGAATTTTCGACAGCGCGAGAATGAATTGGTAAACATAATAATATCATGATTATATATTGATCGAAAAATAACTTTCGCACAATATGCACCTTGCATGAAATCTTTTTATTACTTTAAAAGACGTATCATAGTATATACAAAACCGTGTGATTGAAAATTTTTCAAAAAATTGTATTTTTATAATTAATTTTACCAGTTTAAAAAAAAAAAAAGGAAATCCAGTCGATTGTTAAAAACAAATATTCGATAGTTTTAATCGTGATAGTATTATCACTCATCATATCATAGATAATATTACTCCGTGGATCTTATTATGAAAACTATAAATATTGTGGTAGTGATAACTGATAACATTGTTTATGCCACAACTGCTATCACTGTTATCATGGTGAAAACAATCGAATAATCGTTTTAAACAATCGATTCGATAGCTTAACAAAAAAAAAATACAATAACTTAAAAATCAAAAAAAATATGAATTAAAAAAATTTAATACCTTTACTACTTAGTAGAAACTAAGTCGGTTTCAATAAGTTTTAGCTCAAAAAAAAAAAAAAAAACAAAATCCATCTCCCCCCTCCCCCGTCCACTCGTGTATTGAATGAAATACACGCGTTTCGAAAATCCCTCGGCTTTTTGAAGAAATCAATTTTTTTTTATCTCTTCCTCAAAAAGCCTCTGTCTGTGAAAAAAAAATACACGAATATTTTCGATTTATGCGCGCACGTTGGAGTTTCGTTTTCGAGGTTATGATGTATCGCGTATACCCATGATTGCGTCGGAGTTGTTTGTTTTAACACGTATTTCACGTGGTTCACGAGACAAGAAAAACAATTCAGATATTATATTGCGTTGTGTTTTATTTTTTCGCGTATTTCAATAAACTTATCGCGTATAGTAAAAAGAATACATCGACGATGTGGAGAAAATATATCTCACGCCAGGTGTCGAATAAAATACGACGACGACGACGACGGGGATCGAGGAATTTTTTTATTTATTTATTTTTTTTTTTTGAAGTTTACAGTTATTGTTATTTTATTCGTAGGCGCCGAAAATATCACGTTAGAACAAGAAAGTGACGGTATTTCAAATGTTTTTTGAGTGAACTAAAGAAAATCTAGCTTATATTTACACCTCAATCCACTGTTATAAAGTACACTTAAAAAAATAAATAATAATAATTAGGGCTAGGGACTTATAGCTCTAAAAAAAACTTAAAATATGCATTTGTGCTCTAAAAATGTACCGAATATGCTATGAAAATTACGAAATATGCTCTAAAAATATACGAAAATTCTAAAATAATCTCTTATAAAACATGCATTTTACTGTCAAAATTCAAAATATAAAAAAAAACGTATTGTATAATGTATAATATAATTTCTTTTGTTATTCAATCTTTATTCTTTTTAAGCTTATATTTAAATAAATAAAATGTTTAATCTGTTCAGTTATTCAGAGAAAAATTTTCCGGTACCAAGAAAACTCAAATTAAATATTGAAAAATATGTGAAATATGCATTTAAAATTCAAATACAACCCAAAAATATGCACTCATATCGAAAAAAGAGCTAAATATGCAAATTAAAGAGAACTGCATACAACTCCCGGTGTTATGAAACGCATTTCTATATTACTTAGCTATGTTTTGAATGATTATTAAAAAGCGTGCTAACTCCTATAAGCCCCCTAGCCCTAATAACAATAATAATAAAAATAAAAACCAAGCACGGATTATTTTTACTGGTCTATATCTAGAGCACAGTAGCAGTTTCATACGCTTCATAGAATCGTATTCAATTAAATAATAAATAGACAATGTAAAACCGACCGTATTAGTATAGTAATATTATTACACATTATGATTGTTAGCTTTGATAGAATGTAAAAATAATGCTCTACGTCATAGAATTATTTGAAAAGTTTAAAATTCAAACGTTTAATACAGCAAACGCTCGCAGGACACTATATTATTATTGCACACTATATGCTGTGGTTTGTTTCAGTGGCTTAACTAGAATTTTTTCAAGGGGAGTGTCTACCAGTAAAATTTCTACTCTAATTATTTAAATATAAATAAATAATCAATGTTTATGGGCACTTTACAAGAGTTCATTAAATAGAAATTTCATATAGCGAAATCTTACTGTCTTTTCTCTGAGTTAACATTTTTATAACGTTTTTCGTAGCAGATAAATAAAATTTAGCGTCACATATTCGACAGACAATATGAATTTTTAAAGCCAGTTTTAAGTTTCTCAACAAATTAAAAAGGATTTTTCTCACCATAAATATGTTACAGCAGAGGCGTCATTTCATTTATTTTTTTAATGCGCATCATGTGTTAGTGCAGGCCACAAACCCTATCTAAAATAATTATCACGGCAAAATAAAATAATCTACGTAGGTACTTTGTTTTTTACAATAAA